>JACEGR010002916.1:0-116652 GCA_014170235.1 Listronotus bonariensis
CCAACGTACCCCATAGGTGAGGTAAGTTGAGCAAGGGTATGGGGCTAGTGGAGCACTTAGAAAGTATAGTCAAATCATGGCTTAAATGTTAGATACGTTTACAATAAAAATAAATTTTGACAATTTGCTTTTTATATTTATAATCTTATAGAGTCAAAACAACAAATATCATTAATAAAACAGCAACGTGCCTAGCTTGAACTATTGAATTTAATACCTATCAATTCATCTTCGTTTTTAAAAGTTTTAGGCAGTTTTATTTTGCTTCTCTTGTAATGCCTTCTGTATCTGTTAAAATTGCAGCTTTTCTCTATCTTCTGTTTGATTTGGCTCCTTTTCTTGGGTATGGTCAAACTATTTCCAGAGAAAATTTATAAGTTAGATAGGTCAGCTCGTTTTCTTTGTTGTTTGTACAAAGTTCGGTTTGCAGCCTCTTTTAAATTCTGAGAAGACTCTAGTAGTCTTACTGTTATAAGTCCGTATCCTAAAAAAAACATTTTTTCATACTTAAAACCGTGGAGTTAGTTGGGCAACTGTAGCTCAACTAACCCCAACCTGAAATTTTAAAGGAAATGTAAATTTATTAGAAAACCGGTTAGAATTATATCCAAAAATCTTTATACATAATTAAACTGCAATAAATTTACTTAAGATTAACACTTACCTGATTGAGAACGGAATACATTTAACTATCACAGATTAAATTTTCCGGCTTGAATATATCTACTATCTTTCAGATTTAAATGGCTATATTTCCAAAACTAAAACAGATAGGCACATCAAATGTGGTATTTTCTTAAAGCTCTTTAAAATATCTTTTTAATGATGATACCATATAATGGGTGTTTTATATAAAAAATCCAGTTTACTATTAAACTCCTGAGGTTGGCCAAATTTCCGAAACTATGAAAAATTGGATATATTATATACGGACTTTTTAAAGGATTCTGAAAGAACTTTCTAATGGTGATAAAATATACAGGGTGTTCCATTTTAAAAAGGGGTATTTCGCTGTATATCTCAGCAACCCGATTGTCAATTGTTTTTTCTAATCTTTAGTCTTAAAGAGGGTTAAAAAAGCTACTAGTTTACTAATTTAAACCGTTTCATATTTTGAGTAATAACGAAGTTATAAATGACAGACACTTAATTTGGATGACCCTGTATAAATTGGTCGCGAAGTGGTCATGGTTGTCCAAGCACACACACACTTAGTGATCATTTTGTTTCCAATTTGGAGCTGTTTTTCAACCTCTAATTTCAAATTTTGGGCCACTAAATAGGCCATGCGGGCCATAAGAAATCTCATGTAAAAGTTAATACCTTTAAATATTGGCTCCCTGGATAAAAACACGGGTTTTTATTCTAAAGAATTTTTAAATTCTAAGGATTTTTTAAATAATTTAAACTTACGATTACCATGTCTCAGTAAAATTAAATAAAAGCATTTTCTTTAATTGAACCTCGTAGACACAAAGGCTTGTCTCATTCATTTAAATGCCAGCTGAAATTAAAACAATAAAGTCATGAAAACTTTTTAAGACATGTTAACACAATTTTTTCAATATTAAATTAGTTTTTAGCGCTTCTGGCGTTAACGTTTCAGCGATTTGATCGCGGCCGACACGAGCAATCAGGATTTATCTCTAATAATAATTCTAATGTTTACCGCTTATTATATTACAATAATTTACCGCAATTCCACGTTACTATCTCGGTATGTGTATTTCTTATTAATTTAATAAATTAAACGTGATGTCATTTAAATTGAAGAATTCTTGGCCTCCCAGATGACCTGACTTGGTGTCTAGTGTTTTTTTTTAATCGAGAAATATACATAGCAAGCATGTTTATTTGTATTTAACTAGTAATGATAATTCTGGAATTTCAAGAAAACCACCAGGAAAACCGTAACAATCAAACAAAACTGGCCAATTTAAATTTGAAAGAGGTCGATTTTCGTGCGGAATCAGATAAAAACAAAAGCTAATCGAGACAATGGCTGAAGGGACAAAGCCAACGTTGTTCGTTCGCACTTTTGTCTTTTGTTAAAGTAAAATGTTTTATCTCAAAAATACAATCGCCAACAAGATCTCTGACTTTAATCTAAACCTTTGGTGTTTGTGAATTTTGTTGCTTTGTTTTTATTTCTGTTTACGAGAAAAGCAAGCATTTGACGTCAAATAATAATTTTGCTTTTTTTCTTTATAATATATTTTACGATTTTTCTCTACGGTGTAAAATTTTTATATCGTGGGTGACCTGGCAAAACCTCCTATCTGCATTTACCCAAAAATTTTACATTTTTCTAGATTTAAAAATGGTAGCACAAAAACACTTATTACTTAAAAAATTATTACATAGATTTGTTAGATTATATGCTTTAAATATTGACCCAAAACAATAAAACAATAATTGAACCACTACCAGATTAAACGGCTTTTTTGTCATCCTTGCAAGAAATGGATCAAAATCAGATAGGAGGATTTGCCAGGTCACCCGCGATATATTATATCAGACCTATAAATATTATCGATCAAACTATCCAACATATTTTGAGCAAGATTTCACTTGGAAAATAGTTGAATGTACAATAATTTAATAAAAACGCGAAACCGCGGTGAAAGATTTTTATATTAAAATTAGTCGTTTTAAATTATTGTCCCTAGATATTTGCCAAGTTCAATCTTGCAAAAAATATTTGGATAGTTTAATTGATTTGTATGTCGAGTAGTATACGTCTAGATTTTTTCTAAAAAACTTAGATTCAAGCCAACCGCAAACACTATAACTAATAAAAAGAAATTTCCTAACAATCTTGACAACCCGTTTGAATGACAGAAATTTATTTGCTGTTCAACAGGACTAGAAATTTAATCACTTATCTAATCAAAATTAATTTTAAAAATTGTGTGGAAATGTGTTTGCTTAACATAACTCCGATGGATTTTTTGTCTCTCTGTTGACGCAGTGTACAGGATCTTGGATATCGTAAGCCAGAAGGCGCGGGTTTGATCCCCAGCCGGGAAGACATCTTTAGGTAGTAGTTATATAAAATAAAATCCGTGATGGCACTACTGCATTGTCTTAAAGATGCTGTGAAATACCTGCATGTTTCAGTGCTTGGACAACGTTGTCGAAACAGGGAATAAGTTGGGTTTAACATCTAATAACCTGACACCCACGGTACTCTGGTACTTAGGCATAAGCCCTTGTGGGTTGTCACGGATATAAAAAAGAAACATTTAAACATCACAACAGCACAATAAAATACTTTTAACGCCACTCTGACCTATTAAGGGCGGCTTTACAATGTCGAGTTAATCCTTGAGTTAGTATACTCCTCGGTATATTCCGACCCTAGACGCGAACCATATTTAATAAATCTAGGGGACAATGCATTTGACAGCTTTTAAAATTTAGCCAATACTTTAACCACATAATAATTTAACTCTAAGTTTGTTAACACGACATTCTAAAAGCCGCTCTAAAATAAATAAAAGTTTCCATTTTTTTCTAATACTTTCTCCATCATTACTTAGTTTCTTTCTTGGTAGTATTACAATGAAAATATATACATTTTAAATAAAATAAAAACATCTCTTGTTTCTATATTTTAGTTTGTTAAAAAGAAAACTGACAACTTCATATCAAGATACGACGGAAAAATTGAATTATTTCGCCATAACTGAATCACATATCATATAAAAATCGTAAAGTTCTACGAGATCATAAAAATCCTTATAGAGTGCTGCATCGATATATTTTTATATTCTTGAATCTTATGTATACTTATATTATGTCAGTTGTAACTTTTTGCTTTTACTTGCTTTTTAATATTTTTGTTTTGTTGCTTTTTTAATACCTATTGAGTTTGCTGTTTTGCTTCTACAAGAGTTTACTTTAGCTTACAGGGTTCGCAGATCTATATTAAATGATTTGTATAAATCATGATATATATACATTACGATATATATCGCGATATTTACCTATGCCGATTAAATATCCAAATTTATGATATATTTACACTGATCTCGATGAAGCAAGCAAGTTGAGGGTAAACGCACCTGGCGCCAAACAGACTATCCGCATTATCGGAAAGAATGTGTTGACCGCGTCCTGGTTTTCTGTTCGAAGTACGGTAGCTAATGAGCGTCATGGTCAGACCGCGGTCGGAGGATACGGAGTGTCGGTGTTTATATTTTGCGACGGCTTTTAAGTACGCATGTTCGTCCACCCATTCATTTGTTTACTGCGCGAGGTCGTAAAAATCCGAAAAATGCTTCTTGCCACTGCAGATCTAAATGTAGGATATCTATGTATATTTATAACATTATTATCAACAGAAACGGGTTCCTACTCACTTTAAGCTAAAGCTCAATGATTCATTTAATATTGATTTACCGCTTGCACCAAAATAAAGCCTTGGGTGAAGGTTATTTTTTGTTTAGAAACTATAATTATGTTTGGTATTTTTTAAATATATGTAATTTGAGTAATTGTCTACAAAGTTGTGGCAACTCTGATTTTGACAAAATTTGGTATATGGGACGGGGGTTCTTTGGGGCGCTTATTACGAATCTAAAGACGTTTCATTCTTAAGATATTTATCATCAAAATTAAAAATCAATCCAACCTCATTTTTACTGTATTCAGCCTTCTTTTTGAAAACACTTATCAATTTAAAGGTAAATTGGCACACACCTTTGCTCACCTTGTAGTATAGTGTAATAAATGGTATAGATGGGCCCATATTTAATTCATTCTGAAAGCGATGCTGCCAAGTACACAAAAAATGATAAAGTAAACAAACCTTTTCGAATGCACATAGCCTCGGACAGAGCCTGATTACATATTTTTAGATAAATAATAAAAATACATTGCTAAAACACGTATCACCTACTTACAAAACATTCTCTTATTTCGCCTCTGGCTACTATAAAACCGGTGGCACGTGGCGTGGTACTAGAAACTCGTCGGGTTAAATATTTTTTGCTGCAATAAATCATTCTTCACAAAAGGGTTTCTTTACTTTATCATTTCTTGTGTACTTGGCGGCATCGCTTTTAGAATGAATTAAATTTGGACTCATCTTTACACCAATTTAAAAACATGTTTTTCCAATTATTTTACCATTTTTTCCATTAAATTGTCAAGATTTACTTTTAATCATTTCAATCGCATGAGCCTACTATGTGTATAATAAATTTTAAAATACAGGTTTTAATGGGTGTTATGTAAAATATATGCCACATAAGTTTAAAGCAAAAATTGTGTGCAAAAACAAGAGAAGATATAGTCAAAAATTCGGTGATAATAAGGTTACTTTGATGATGGATATCTCGTAGAACAAAACGTTTTCGAAAAGAAATGTTGTTTGCATAGTCTGAGGGCTATTTAAGTCAAGTCGCGTTGACTTTTGACCTTAAAATAACCAACCAGAACTAACAAAAACAGCTCGAAAATTTAAGCTGGACATTTACAACTACGTTCTGACAATTTCAAATTGACATTTGAACAGTTGGTCAAACTTCACTTGTCAAATCCTAATTTGATAGGTTAAGATTAACCAATTGTTGTAGCTTCAAGCAATGGATATACTCTTAACAGAGCCAACTATCATTCAGTTTCAAAGCCCATTATATCGAACACCAACAAAATCGATTATGAATTGACTACCGAAAACCCATAACGTCAAACGTGTGATCGTATAATTTTATGATCTAACCTTGAATACCAGAGATCGACAAGACAATAAAACAATTTTTACTAAAGGAGAAAGTTTTATTATACACCATTTTTATTTATCGATTGTTAAATGCAACAGACCAAAAATTGTGGACTTGGTCATGTTTAGTACAGGGGTTTATGAAATTTTTTCTGCATTAGCTTGGCATATTATTCAGTGATAGATCCTACAAAATTTAAATGACCTTAAAAGGTCTGTAACTTGTAATTTTTAATTATAGACACTGGTGTATATTAGGGTGTTTTTGCGATTACCTATTTTTGCTCTCATCCTGAAGTTTTGTTGGAAATACCTTCAAAAAATCCCTACAAGGTTAGGCCATTAATATTAATATTAAATACTTGACCACAGTGTAAAGATTTCTCATTTAAGATACATAAATGGGAACTTTGTTTATGTGACAACCAAAACGGGATTAACAATAACAAGATTAAAACAGTTACATTAATCAAAGAATAGATAATAAAATAAAATAGTGTAAAATCAATTAGGATTATTAGAATGAAAAACTGGCCAACACATTTTTTGCCCGCATTAGTTTCATCGAGGCAGACTCGCTGGGCGAACAGTAGTTGTTGAACAAAACTTTCCGTTGAACGAGGGACCCAAAAACACAATCATATTCGCTGCTGCGGAAAATGTTTTCCAATTAATATTTTTTAGCTTTTAAAATACTTAAATTATCTTTGAGAAATATTGTCTCTTGTTAGCTTCGTTTACAAGAGACAACATACGCTCCTCTGACTAAGCTGGTTGTTATGAATCGATCGATTGGAATTTTTTCATCGGTACAGAACCCATCACGCCTACATCTTTGAAGAGAACCGGAAATTTCAACTTATTTATTTATTGAATGTTAGCAAATCTTGTTTGTGTAACTTTATGCGAACGATAACCTTATGAAAATATGTTGATATACAACGGAATTTTGTATGTAGAAGTTTGAATAGATTGTTAACCGAATTAAAGGGCAACAATAAACATTTTTTTTAAATTAAACCGACTTTAACTCACTAAAAATTTAGGTGGTGTTAAATCGGGTGATCGGTCAGGACAATTCCCAAATTTGAACCGGTTTCATACTTATTGGAAAATGTTCATAAAATAAAAAGGTTTTTCTCCATACCACATATGTTTATTTTAGTAATTTACCAACCGAAATGTTCTAAAAAATAATATGACTAGGTAATTTTTCACAACATCCTGCTTTTAATTAAGAAAAACGATTAACAAAGCCAAACTCATTAGTTCTGTTGATATTTTAATCATCATTTGTCATAATTAGACACAACGTGTAAAATTAGATAGAATTAAACAGGTGATAAAGCTTTCCACAGGGTGTTAAATAATTTAAGAATGTTGGCTTTAATATTTCCAAGTTTTAAAAATAAGTATGCGTACATAATTTTATGACAGACTAGTCCGACCCGTGTCCACTTCGTTGAGCGTTAATTATATTTTTCTTTGAACTTTTTGTTTAATTTTAATAACCTCATTTTCATGATCGGTTTAGTATTTACGAAAATTAGCCCTTACAAAGAAACAAAGTTATAAACTTTACCTGCCTATTTTTAATATCAGTATAAATGAATAGATTCGTAGTTTTTTGCTTTTCTATTTTTATATACCGAGTGCCTACGAAATCACTTTCCGGTGTCCTATATAAAAATCAAAAGTTCCAGTAATTTCCGGTGAAACCGGAAGTCGTAAAAGGGGTAAAGGGCGGGGCTAGTTGAGCAATTTTTCACTTGATCGGTTATAGCTCCTCAACAATATGTCTTAATGGCCTATGATGCATACTGATGGATTGGCAATTTATCCCTTCGCAATAGTGTCCATAGTAACTTCTTTTTAGTAAGCTAAATTAAGGAGCTACATCTATTTTAATGTAGATAGTCAGGTATGCTCAACGTACCCCATAGGTGAGGTAAGTTGAGCAAGGGTATGGGAGCTAGTGGAGCACTTAGAAAGTACAGCCAAATTATAGGTTTAATGTTAGGTAGGTGTACAATAAAAATACATTTTGACAATTTGCTTTTAATATTTAGAATCCTATAGTCACAAAATTTACCTATCTTAGCCCAACTACTGAATTTAAACTTGAATATTTGTATAATTATTATTAACATAGCTTATACAATGACATATCAAAAAAAAAAACATTTAAGACATTTAGGAGTCTAAATCTTCATTTAAAACAAAACAAAGTAATTTTTTATTTGGTTAAAAAACTAAAAATCAAATCAGCAAAACATCAACTTTAAGATAACTTTATTATAGCATTAATTTAAGATTAGACTTTCTATTAATAAACAGACTTTATATGCAACTATCAATATTGCTGATATAATTTTAAAAAATATATTAAATAGATATTATTTGTCAGTGATTTAACTCCTTTTCTTGGACCAGCCTTTGGGTATGGTCGAACTATTTCAGGAGGAAATTTATGAATTAGATAGGTCAGCTCGTTTTTTGGTTGCTTGTACGGGATGCAGCCTCATATAAGTCTTGAGTAGTATAGGAACCTCTAGAAGTCGAATTTTTATAAGTCCGTATCCTAAAAAATAAAAATCATTTTATACTTCTGTTAAAATCGTGGGATTAGGTGGACAACTGTAGCTCAACTAACCCAACCTGAAATTTTAAAGCAAAAGTGAATTTATTAAAAAACGGATAGAATTATATTCAGTATCTTTATAAAAATCAAAACTGCAATAAATTTACTAAAGATTAACACTTACCTGATTGAAAAAGGATATTATTTAACTATCACAGACGAAATATTCTGTCTGAAAATTATTATACTTTTTAATCACAAAATAAACAATACGTGGAGGTACTTTTCTCAATCGCCGCGTCACCACTGGCGGTCGCGCGATGTGTTCCTCTTGTGCAACCCCTTCTTTACGCTATTTGATGCGTTTGCGTACGGTACGATAGTTTTTGATATATTTGGATTGCCCAACTTACCTCTATGCTCAACTAGCCCCGCCCTACCCTACACCTAAAAATAATTTTTTGTTAGTCTAACAACCCCACCAAGTTTTGTCAGTATTGATAAAGAAATAAAAAAATGGTAGCCGGAAAGTGATCATATAGTGGCATATAAAAGTATATAAAAAGGAAATCTGCATCCGCCGAGAATCGAACCCGAGCCGTCTGCGTGACCGGCAAGCAGTCTACCACTGGACCACCAGTGCTTATACACGTAGTTACAAACTTAACCTCTTTATAAAATTAGTATATTACTATATACATATAGTTATATATTTTTTAAATGTTTGTTTAATCATTACAAAATATTGCCTATTGCACTCCTGAATAGTGTAGCTTTCTAGTTGTGAAAGAGTTTTTATGATCGGTTAAGTATTTCCGAAGATTAGCCCTTACAAAGTTATAGTTTATCAAAGATAGTCGACCCGTGCCCACTTCGTTGGGAGTTAATATCTAAACTTTTTGTTTAATCATAAGAAAATTTAGCTTATAACACTCCTAAATAGTGTAGCTTTCTGATTGTAAAATATTTTTATGATCGGTTCAGTACTTCCGAAGATTAGCGGCTACAAACAAACAAACAAAATTACAAACTTTACCTCTTTATAATATTAGTATAGATTTTTGACGTCAAAACTAATAGATTTACGAGTAGATTTATTAGGAAGTAAATATTGTAACACAAATAATTTTAGGAATAACTCGTAAACTTTTTTAGGCATTCATCGTAGATTGGCATTTTTTTCTAATTTTAATTTAAAAATATCCCGTTAATATGTCTTAAAAACAACAATAGCAGAAGATCATTACCACTCAGGATTACAAACAGTATACAATAAATTAAACACGAATAGCTTAATTAATAGCAAGTTATTGTCACATTAATTCTTTCTTAACGTAGGTGACCCGATCTTTCCGAAGATAAAATTAAAAAATTAAATTTGCCTATCAATAAAAACTGGTCACAGATCCGGTCCCGATGCGGGGGCGTCTATTCTTTACCGTTTGGTTACCTATAGTTTGTAAATTGACCTTAATTTTTTAAAAATCCAGGGTGGTCAAATCAGGTGGCGGGGCCGGACACTTGTCAAATATACTTTAAATTCTTCAATGATGTTGATTTCAAATGATACAGGTAATAAAATTAAAAGAATTTTTGTTTGTCAATAAAGATGTGTGAAACAAACAGGTTTTTCCGCGTGGGTGTCCGTTCTTTACGGATTTGATACTTATTTTTAAATGTTTGAAATTTCTTTTAATAGAAGCTTTCTCTTTTAGACAATTGGATTCTATCGTAGTGAAATACTTAATTGAATTTATCATTAAATTTTAAATTGCCTCAACCTACATTTTAATACCTACATCATACAAACAATTCTGCTTTGGTTGAACCAGAACTATTTTTCTTCGTTTATATTTAAATATATCATAATTTTCCACTATTTAAGTGTTCAATCCAGATAGATTTTATAAAGATTGTTAGATATTACGGCCTAAAAAAATACACACTTAAAAGCGAATAAGATATTACGTTACTGTGCTATATTTTAATAAGCAACTAATTTTACTATCAATGTTGCAATTTTAATATTTTTTAAAATGCCCTAAAAATAAGGCATATTAGTGTGAACCTAGTAGTAGATAGTTCTGCGTAGGTTAAAAAGCATCAAGAATACACAAAAATAAAGTATAGAGAGAAAATACTTCCTGGTAATTATGTTAAAAACAATAAATAAATGTACGTTTCTTGATTGCCAATGATTAGGCAATATCAGACCCAAACGACAATTTTAAAATTGATTATAAATTAAATAAAATTTGCCACAAAAATGTCAACCGACCGCTGAAAATCGCCTAAGCGTAAAATTTAATTAATTTAATATCACGCAGATAAAAAGTATCTAGAATACAGTCTGACCCAAGAAAATAAATTTAACTGAATATTTAAGTTAAATTTGTTTGCTCTCTTTGTCATTGTATATACTTTTCTTTGTCAAATTTAAAAGAATTTAGAACCGGATTATCTGCATCCGATAAATTCAGGACGAAGGGCGCAGTATTAGGTTCAATGCGATCTGTCCAATCGGATTCAAATTTTACAATGTACCCTTACTCATTAAAAGACCCTATACAATAAATAACTGATGTCCACCACGCACACCAGATTTTACCTCCCTTGATTTTTTTTTTTTTTTGAACCTTACAAGTAAATATTTACTTATACGGTTAAACTCACTATGTTACTGTGCTTTTTTCACCTGTCTACCGTTTTAATTGAGGTAGAGGATCAGGTAGAAAACCACAAGAATTATTAATATTTTGTATGCTATCGTCCGCCTGACGCATCATTTGTTTTAACTAGGGCGTGTCTCGGGTCCCGCTTCTTCTTAACACCATCTGTGTAGGCTGGGTGCCACCGGTAGCTCGAAATACTGATTAGCCTGTTGAGAAGGAATAGGTCATATACGGTGTGTCTAAACAAGTAAACATGCTTAAATAAATATTAAAAACAAAATTAAATCGACTTAAAAAGAGAAATAAAACTCACTAAAAGCTGACCGTAAGCCAGATGAAAAATTTTGTCAGTTATTTCCTCTCAGTCCATAACTCGTGAAATGCTTCAAAAGGTGTGTACATGAATTGTTGTGAGCGTCAGCTGCGTGTGCGATGGTAGAATTGTACAAGGTGCTCCAGAAAAAGATCAATATTAAACTTGTGTTTTTTAAATGAAACATCCTGTATATTAGTTTATTTTTGAACTGTAGAAGTAAAAATAATGAATCAGCGATCCCTATACCAAAACTGAGAGGTTTTTGGGATTTTTACAAAAATCATGACAAAACACAATTTTAATATATTCTACTTTACCTAATCTTGACTCTTTATATTATGTTAGATTGCTAAAAAATTAATTTTTTTAGGGCAATACACCGACTTATTTTGATTTTTATTTCAACGTTTCGGTTTTGAGATAGGGTAGGGCGGGGCTAGTTGAGCATAGAGGTAAGTTGGGCAATCCAAATATATCAAAAACTATCGACCGTACGCAAACGCATCAAATAGCGTAAAGAAGGGGTTGCGCAAGAGGAACACATAGCGCGACCGCCAGTGGTGACTCGGCGATCGAGAAAAGTACCCCCACGTATTGTTTATTTTGTAATTAAAAAGTAAAATAATTTTCAGACAGAATATTTCGTCTGTGATAGTTAAATAATATCCCTTTTCAATCAGGTAAGTGTTAATCTTTAGTAAATTTATTGCAGTTTTGATTTTTATAAAGATACTAAATATAATTCTATCCCTTTTTTAATAAATTCACTTTTGCTTTAAAATTTCAGGTTGGGGTTAGTTGAGCTTCAGTTGTCCACCTAACCCCATGATTTTAACAGAAGTATAAAATGATTTTTCTATTTTTTAGGATACGGACTTATAAAAGTTTCTACTACTATAGGTTCCTATACTAATCAAGACTTATATGAGGCTGCATCCCGTACAAGCAACAAAAAAACGAGCTGACCTATCTAATTCATAAATTTTCTCCGGAAATAGTTCGACAATACCCAAAGGCTGGTCCAAGAAAAGGAGCCAAATCGCAGACAAATGATATCTATTTAATATATTTTTTAAAATTATATTAGCAATATTGATAGTTGCATATAAAGTATGTTTATTAATAGAAAGTCTAATCTTTAATTAATGCTATAATAAAGTTAACTTGGAGTTGATGTTTTGTTGATTTGATTTTTAGTTTTTTTACTAAATAAAAAATTAATTTGTTTTGTTTTAAATGAAGATTTAGACTCCTAAATGTTTTAAATGTTTTTTTATTATTTGTAAAAGCTATGTTAATAATAATTATATACAAATATTTAAGTTTAAATTCAGTAGTTAGGCTAAGATAGGTACGTTGCAGTTTTATTGATGAGGTTTGTTGTTTTGTGACTATGTATTTTTATTATAAACCTACCTAACATTAAACCTATAATTTGGCTGTACTTTCTAAGTGCTCTACTAGCCCCATACCCTTGTTCAACTTACCTCACCTATGGGGTACGTTGAGCATACCTGACTATCGACATTAAAATAGATGTATCTCCTTAATTTAGCTTACTAAAAAGAAGTTACTATGGACACTATTGCTAAGGGATAAATTGCCAATCCATCAGTATGCATCATGGGCCATTAAGACATATTGTTGAGGAGCTATAACCGATCAAGTGAAAAATTGCTCAACTAGCCCCGCCCTACCCTACTATCATTAACTATTGTTGTTCGTATGGCGGCCATTTTGTTTTTCAGCACATTTTTTAAGAACGATTTTTCCTTTTAAAATGACACTTATTATTTTTAGATTAAAAAATGGAAAAATTAATTTTTGCCCCAAGTTAGCCATGACTGCGGAGGCCATTAGCTCTACAAACAATTGTCATTTAATTCCTAAAAAGAAACCTTGTTGAGAAAGTCAGTGCAAGTGTATTTCGTGGTTTCTAAAGGCATAGTGCCCTTTAATGTGTACATATGATTATCCGAACAACTAGTAATCCGAGTGTGAAGTAATCCGAATGCCCTATTATCTAATTAAAAATCCGAACAATAATTCCAGAAATTTAAACATTAAAATAAAGGTATACGGATTACAAGTTTATTATAATAAATTGCTTAGTCTATTATAGTATGAAATAAAAAGTAGCAATGTCCTCACTATAATTAAAATAATGGTAATAGAGTAAATTATAGGTTTTAATTTGTAGTTAAATAACATCATAATCGAAACTACCAGTTTAATTTCAACCAAAACAACATAATCCTCGAATACAATAAAAAATAAACTTCGCGACCCCATCATGTTTAATTTTCTAATTTTCCTCCTCATTACGTTGAAATAATAGAAGTTTTAATGACGAAATCATTTAAATTCCTCTATTAAAACCTAAATTACGGCTTATTTTCATTAGGATTCCATTATTTTCATTAACTAATTGACATTTGCTTCAAATAGTTTCAAACACGGAATTTTGCGAGACACGAAAGGAAAATTTACACGGGTATTAGGCTTGGGTAGCTGGGAGGTTTTTGAAGATGTTTTACCTAAAGAAAATTACATTAAATTATTTTGTGCTGCTTCAAGAATCTATGAATGTTTCCTAACTACTTGATAGCCTTTAATTCAAAATATTTACTCATTTAGATGTAACTTATCACTAAAAATTAAGTCACAATTTTATTTATTTTTATGATTTACATTTTAAGGGTTAAGATCTGCGTCGGTGTTTTGAAAAACTTGCTAAAAAATAAAGTAGCTATCAAAACTTAAAAATCATGACAAAAATCAATTTTCAATGAAGGTAAAGTGCGGCTTAAAATCAATGTGAAGAAATATAATTGAATTGATGAAGAGCACTCAACTTACTCTATGCTACTAATATGAGTTATAAGTAGTGATTTAGGGGTAATATTACCGAGGTAATGTTACCAGTAATTTTGGTAATCTTACGTAATATTATCGCAAGATCGGTTAACATTGGGAATATTGCTTTTTTCCGCTGTAGGCTCTAACCAAATCAACGTGGCGACAATTTACCTGAAGCTAAAAATTTAATTGCAATGAGTTCGTCGAAAAAAATTGCACTGAGTTATCCAAAGTATTCTTTACAAGAAGATCTTATTATGGAGGCACTTACACACTAACAAATTAGAGGTGGTAATATTTTTGCTACGGAATTTTCAGCAAAAAAATATAGGTCTGTGTGTAGGGCAGGAATTTGCTCCAGTTGCAAATTAAGTAGAATGGCTGTAGACATTTTAAATTTAACATGGTCAACAGCTGTAATGGAAAGAATCTTTGGGACTTGGATTTATTCATCGGCAAAGAAGAAACATACTTACCGTGGAAAAGGCCGGAAATCTAACTTATGTTGCCCATAATTATAATTTACTAAATGAAGCAGATCATTTAAGAACTGTAGAAGTTACTGAGGAAGAAATAGAAAAAGAAGTTGTTGGTTTCAAAATTATAGACTTAACTCAATTAACAAAAGAGAAAGAAGAATCAGATGACGAGTTAGGGATGATGATGAGATTGGTTTACCGTTATCTACCCTATTACAAATTCTATTCTGACTCTGGCTAGTTTAAAAATACCCATATAACATTTTTTGCTGGCAGGGCATTGGCAAAAGGTATCAAAATGACATCAAAATGGGCAATTTGCCGTTATTGGCCACGTGTTGCAGAAAATGTGATGGCATCCATCATTAATAAGTTATAATGAAAAAATGCGTTTAGGATGATGGCATCCATCATTAAAAAGGTTTTGGCAAAAATATGCCTTTTAGATGATGGCGTTGGCTAATTTTTTCCTAATGACAATAAAATGCATTTTTACCGTCCAGGAAACTGAAATGTGCATAAATAATGCACATGCATAATGTGTGTTTATGTACAGGGTGACCCATATAAAATTAAATACTATAATTTTGGAAAAACCATAAGAAATACAAGAAAAAGTTAAATGCAGAAGTTGTTGAGTGAAATGTAATTTTTAGTATTTTTATTGTTTCTCTTATGGTTTTTCTAAAATGATAGTATTTAATTTTATATGGGACACCCTGTAAATTAACACACATTATACATGTGCATTATTTGTGCACATTTTAATTCCCTGGACGGTAAAAAATGCATTTTATTGTCATTAGGCAAAATTATGTAATGCCATCATCTAAAAGGCATATTTTTGCCAAAACCTCTTTAATAATGGATGCCATTATCCTAAATGCATTTTTTTCAGCATAACTTATTAATGATGGATGCCATCATCCTAAACGCATTATTTTCATCATAACTTAATAATGATGGATGCCATCACATTTTCTGCAACACGTGGCCCAATAACGGCCAATTGCCCATTTGGATGTCTTTTTGATACCTTTTTGCCAATGCCTTGCCGGCAAAAATGTTATATGGGTACGTTCTTGTTGTTTTTCGTAATGTTTACAGTTTTAAAGTTAAAAAAAAAACTTGTATTGCTTAAAAGCTGCTTTTCATAAATTTATTGTTATTTTAAATCCCTAGTTATAGGTAGGTTTTTCTTAAGCAAACAATTTTAAAAACAAGCATTAAAAATTAAATTTAAGGGATTTTAACTCAAAAACCAATGACATTTTGAAAAAGCGAAAACATTATTTTATCATGTGGAATTACCACCTTAAGTATCGTGATCGATCTCACATCGAGAATCACCCTGTATTTACATACTCAATATTATTATATAAATTGTATCTGATATTATGCCATTAAAAATTCGTGTACAACATCATTGTAGTTTAAAATGTTCCCTCATACTTCACTTTCAACCAAAAACAAAAGAATTCCTTGAAAACACCTGGACAAACACCCCTTAAGACAGTAGCCTGGTAACGGTCAAGAAAGGGGTGCCGGCCACCCCTGAAAATCGGGACATACTGGCACGACACTAAAAGGTCGGTTTACTACCCTCATTCAGAAAGATGACCATTCATGATGTTCTCTATTTTCACCCTACTTTACACCGTTTTGGTTTGCACCCCATTGTGTTGTTAGTCCGGTGAATTTGGGGTAAACTAGACTGGTCGATTTGATATTAAATCGTGTGAATTTTAGTCTGCGTGGAATTTAACAAGGTGGTTAAAAACTGTTAGGTGATTATTTTGTTGTAAATTTATGTCTTCTCCGTGGCCTAGTGGACAGAGCTTTGATTTTCGAAGCCAGAGGTCGGCGGTTCGATTCCCAGCGGGGAGAACATATTTAGGTAGTAGTTATTTAAAAATAACGACCGTGGTGGCACTACCAGGTGCTGTGAAATGCAACTGCATGTTTCAGTGCTTGGACAACGTTGACGGAACAGGGGGAACGATGGGTTAAACATCTAATAACCCGACACCCACGGTACTCTGGTATTTAGGCATGGACCTTCGTGGGATGTCAAAAAGATAAAAAAACGACACTTTGACGTTGTCATTTGTTTTTGTTAAGCAATATTTTAATTTTAGAATTTATTCCGTTTGCCTTATTAATGATCCTTTGATATCTAAAGTTTAACTCCTCCACTGGCAGCTCCCAACAGAATAAAGGTCTCGCCAGAAAATCGCAGCCAGCCCGCGCCGGGCCCGGGTTAACAATGGTGGGGGAAATTGAGGCAGATTGATTCGGAAAATTTTTATGCTCCCAAAATATTAAATACATTTTTTTAAGCTAAGTCGATTTTATTTTATATTTAAGTAATATTATAAGTAGGGCTTCTTTAACTAAACAGATATTTCTACTTACTTCTGTTTATTTTTTATACAAACTTTAGGTGCAGGGTAAACTGTGTTAACCATTTTTTATCACCGTTTATTATACGATTAGCTATTATTTAAAACGTAGTATGACACATTTATATGCATATTAATAACCTAAATTGCTCTCATCCAAACTTAAAAACTACATAGTCAAACCACTGATCTCGATGGATTGCCAATGTTATAACCTGCGCGAAACAAAAGTTACCTTTCATGGACGAAAAAACCGGTTTGTGCGCAAGCCAGTTGAGGGTAAACACACCCGGCACCAAACAAACTATCCGCAATATAGGAAAGAATTTGTTGACGGCGTCCTGGTTTTCTGTTCGAAGTAAGGTAGGTAATGAGCGTTACGGTCAGACCGCGGACGAAGGGTGTGGGGTGCCGGTGTTTGTATTTTGCCACGGCTTTTAAGTGCGCATGTTCGTCCACCCACTGCGCGAGGTCGTAAGAATCCGAGAAATGCTTCTTGCCACTGCGGATCTAAATGTAGGTTATCTATGAGTCAAACGCCCGAATTATTAATAAGAAGAATTAAATTAAGAGCTATTCGTCTCATTAATGATCCTTCACTTACAGAAAGGCTTCCCTCTCTTGCCCATCATCGGGCTGTGGGGGATTTATCGCTTTTTTATAGGTACTTCCATGGCTTCTGCTCTGAAGAATTGTCAAGTATAGTTCCTCCACTCACGGTTCCCAACAGAGAAACTCGTGGTTCCGCGCGTATGCATCCCTATACGGTCCAACTGGACAGGCCCCGAACTTCTCATTTTGTTCGTTTTTTTATCCCTAGAGTTTCTAGATTATGGAACCTGCTGCCCGCGGAGGTCTCCTTCCCCCAAATCTTCAAGTATTTAAGTCCCGTGTCAACAAACTCCCTCTTACCTCGCTTAAGACACCCACGGTACGTTAGTATTTAGGCTTTTAGCCTTCGTGGTTTGTCCAAAGATAAAAAAATAAAAAATAATAGTACCGCTAGTAATCAACAAATGCTAAAAAATATATTAAACAAATCAGGTATTGCAATTTTACCAAATGCATTTTTTCTTGCTCTAGGTTTTCTAAGACTATGTATGTACCTAAATATGTGTTCTAAATTTTCTTACCCAATCTTTCCAGCACCTTTATTTTTTGTCCGTGACCTTGATGTGAGGATTTTCTACGAGATTGGCTCATAGAGCATTTTACTTCAGTTCAATATATATTATACAAAAATCTTCCCTTATTTTGTTGAGTAAACTTGAGCAGCGGTGTCCTTAGACCTTAGAACTAGAAAATATACTTTTTATTAATTACGTTATTGAAAAATTATAAATTTAATATTAAATTGTGTCGCCTCCTCCTACATTTCACAAGCGAGACGCACGGCTGAACTACGCTGCGGGGTCGTTGCGGTTATGTATGGCCAGACTTTAACTCGTTGCGCTACACTGTTCAACTGGGCTGGTATCGAACTTTTTACTTCTAAAGTTTCTAGAATGTGAAACCTGCTGCCCGCGGAGGTCTTCCCTTACCCTTCAACTCTTCAAGTATTTAATTATCGTGTTAACAAATTCCCTCTTACCTCGCTTAAGACACCAATAATACATACTAAAAAAACTTAAATATTTGCTTTAAAATAAAATGATTGCATACATAAGAAAAACCTTTAAATCATTGCCTGATTCTTGCATGCAATCACATCATGAATCTATACATAGTCCCGCTCTCTCTCTTTCTCTTGATGTTTTTCTTTTTCCCATCAAATCTTTATGTTTAAAAGTGTCCAACACCGTGTTAAACATTATGTATCTTCGCGCCTGAACTCCTTTCGCGCAATTACAATATTTTACTTCTTTTAGACACCCTCCCAGCGGGACGCCTCTGGCCGCTCGACCCTCAGGCTTGTTTATGTGACATCCAGTGGCGTTTTATGGGGTTATTTTCGCCTCTGGCCTGCACACGTGCTTTGCTGCTTACATAAAGTTAATTTTGTTAGGTCTATCTAATTATATATTAGTTTTTTTTCGTCTATAGACACTAAGTCTGTTAAGCAGTACGGCAAGTGTAGACTAAATTTACCATATTAGGCGTTTATCGCGGACGCTTGCAAGAAGAAGAGTTAAACCACAATATAATTTCCTGTTGGCAGTTAGATTTATAGTGAATTTTCCACCTTAATTAAATATTTATTAGGAATGAAGTAAGTTGAAATCTTGCATTAGAATCGTCGGAGATTTCATATACCGGAATCCGCAGAAGATCATTTAAATACCTTTTGGTTAAAGCCGAAGAAAGAGAAGAGAGAGAATCAAATAGTTTCTTCTGGGTGTGTATACGGATTCCAGCAGTTGTTCTGTAATGCTGCTTTGTGTTATTAGATTATACAGTGCGTGTTGAAAGTCAGGACCAGTAAAATTTTGACCGTTTTTTAATACAAATTAGACAAAAACGAGTTTTGCGTACAAAACACCATATCAAATTTTAGCGATTTTGCCATGCATCCAAATGTTTTTTATTTTTAAACCGCAAAAGCGCTCATTGTACCAAAAAATATCAAGAAACCAAATTCACTTTAAAGGAAATACGCATTTTAAAAATAATATTGATCCGAGGAAAAGCAAGGGCGTACTTTTTTTTAAATACAAATCTTGTTCAAAAGCCACTGATAGACATTTTTTAAAGACTTTTAGAGCAAAAATGTAATGTAATGGTCAAAAGAGTATACCCAATTTTGTGGATATATCTGGAATAGAAAAAAATATGATGAAAAAGGCATTTTTTTCTTAAAACTTTAACACCCTATATATCGAAAAAGAATCATTTTTGGGCTTCATTTTATTTTTTTCTTGCATTCTATACAGTCTTAAAAAGAAAATACCAACTAAAAAATAACTCCCTATAGATCAAACAATGATATTCCATTTATTTATAGTATACATTTTTCCACTAATTTTTATTTATTTAAAAAATATTAATAATAACTACCTTCCAGACCCCATTTTTCTTTCATTCCGTGCCAGAAACTTGTATTGTTTATGTTTAAAGACACTTTTCCAATGTCAAAGTATGTAATTACTTGAAAAAATTGTTTCCTAAATGATTTAACACTGTAACTAAACTATAATTAGGGAACAATTATTTTGTATAATTATTATGTCTCTTGCTTCCTGATTAGTCTACCAGTGCTGGCCAAAAGTATTAAATATTAATAATTTTACAGTTATTAACAACACGTGTTACAATAACCGATCAACAATAATTTTGGTGAATGGACTCCATGATTTCCCGATTTTGTTCTATTGAATTTTCTTTTTATGGGAGTTTTTGACGTATAATTTGTGAACTGGATTTAATTTGTCATAGTAGCAAGTTTTTCATTACGCCTGGTAGGTAACATATATTATTTATATAATTACATAAAGTAATTATATACCGAGGAGGGAATAAAAAAGCTTTTGTTTGTTGTTACACCGGTAAATGTAATTTGTTAAAAATATTTAATTTTAGAGTGGGACGCATCCTGTAATTATATGTATAATTATATAAAATGAAAAAAATTAAATTATTTCAGTTGTAGAGCATAAAATTATAATTATTTTGGTGAAGGATGAGTTGTTCATATTGTATATTTATACATGTGGCATATTTTCGGGATTCTTTATATTGTCGTCATAGATGTAACGTTTCTTTTTACAATTAATTATATAAGCTACGTTCTTAAATATTTCCTTGATTTACTATTCTGCATCTTGTATAAGTCTTGTTTTTTGTATTCATTAGAGTAGGAAAAAACTTTTTTATCAGCGTTGTTTTTGAGCTAAATCCTATTTCTCCGAGTAAATTTTGCGAGCTCTAATCATTTTCAAACTTCTTATCTTCAGGTGCTTCCACATCCACCTTAAGGTCCAGATTTGTTATCGTGTGATTTTAGTCTCTGTAACCTCTGAAATAGGCATCAGACGGCCTCGTTATTTCACTAATCCTAACACAATATACGTCTGGAAAAATTTCTGCATTTTGATAATTTAGATAAAAATATCCACAACGGTTGAATAGCTCACACTTTGTTGACAAAATTTCTAAAATGCCAATAGTACGAGATCCGAATAGGAAGTGACCTACACCCATCTGTTTCCCGGATAGAAGCAACTGTTTTTTAATTAAATATACTATTTTAACGAAAGGTATAGTCATGGGGGTGCCTAAAAAGTTGTAGTAGTTATGGTCAAGGCTATATCTAATTAAAAAAATCAAAATTTTTGACACTCCTCGTGTAATGGCAACCCCAACCCAAAAATAGTAATATATATGTGTACTGTCATGTAGAATAAAAAAACTACAAATTTTTATTCTGTAGGGTGACTTATTTTTTTTTTATAAATCCAAGTCTTGGCTCTAATTTTTTAGGCAATCCTATGGTGATACCTTTGTTTAAATACTCTATTCTACCCATAGATAACCTACATTTGGATCCGCAGTTGCAAGAAGGATTTTTTCGGATTTTTACGACCTCGCGCAGTAAACAAATGGATGGGTGGACGAACATGCGCACTTAAAAGCCGTGGCAAAATACAAACACCGGCACCCCGTACCCTCCGTCCGCGGTCTGACCGTGACGCTCATTAGCTACCTACTTCAAACAGAAAATCAGGACGCCGTCGACAAATTCTTTTCGATAATGCAGATAGTCTGTTTGGCGCCAGGTGCGTTTACCCTCAACTTGCTTGCGCATAAACCGGTTTTTTCGCCCATGAAATTGTTTCGCGCAGGTAATAACATTGGCAATCCATCGAGATCAGTGATTCTACCGTGCAAAGCAAAAGCCTAAATGCAAAATTTTTATGTTTTTACATTAATTAAGTAAATGTGCAAAAAGAGCTTTACATTTTGAAATTTCAACGGTGATTCTAGGGAAAGTGTCTTAAAGTTGGGACGCTGACAAAACAGTCTATTATCAAAATGGATAAAACACAAAATTTTCTAAAAAGCTGTATTTTTGGGAATAGACTCTTTTGCTTGCTAAAAACAGTTAGTTTAGCTGAAGAGGCCAAAGAAAACTAAAATTTGATCTTTTGTGATTGATCTGATGTAAAAAAAAAACAAATTATTTTTTGATTTAATTAGTGTTATTAAATAATCTTAAACTTAATACTACAGGCGCCATGAATGACTCTGTGTCTCACCCTGGTCTTCAGTAATAATCCAAAATTAACCATAATTATGACTTTTTATCGAAACCTTTTAAAATTGGTACTCTTCTCCTTTGAGATCGTTCGGTTTCTGGGCAAAAACCCATATTTAATAACCCAGGTACTTCAAATGTATAATTTCGATGGTTATTATTATTCCGAAAAAGTTGTTTTTTAATTTCAGTGCGTATAATTACTATTGATTAAGTTTTTTTTGTTATTAAAGAAGAAACCGATTGTACTATTAGTATATTTAATTATTTTTAGTATACAGGGTGCATTTTTTTAAAAGTGTCCAGCCAGATCACCCGATTTTTTTTTATCTTTGGACAAACCACGAAGGCTAAAAGCCTAAATACTAACGTACCGTGGGTGTCTTAAGCGAGGTAAGAGGGAGTTTGTTGATACGGGACTTAAATACTTGAAGATTTGGGGGAAGGAAAGACCTCTGCGGGCAGCAGGTTCCCCAACCTAGAAACTCTAGGGATAAAAGAACGAACAAAGTGGGAAGTTCGGGGCCTGTCCAGTTGGACCGTATAGGGATGCATACGCGCGGAACCACGGGTTTCTCTGTTGGGAACCGTAAGTGGAGGAACTATACTGGACAATTCTTCAGAGCAGAAGCCATGGAAGTACCTATAAAAAGCGATAAATCTCCCACAGCCCGACGATGTGCAAGAGAGGGAAGCCTTTCTGTAAGTGAAGGATCATTAATGAGACGAATAGCTCTTCTTTGAATAGAATCAAGAATGCTTAGGGTTGTGGGGGACGCCATGCTCGCAGATATGAGAACAATATTCCAAGGGAGGTCGGATTTGGGACACATATAAAGTGTATAAATTAGACGGGGAAAAATATTTTTGGCTCGAAAGAGAAATCCAAGCTTTTTGAAGCTGCCGTGGCTATAGATACAATGTGTTTATGCCAGTTAAGGTTACTTTCAAATGTGACGCCCACAAGATTAAAGGTGTCTTTGCTCTGTAAAACTTGGCCGCTCATAAGTAGAGGATGAGTATTTGATGACTCTTTTCGCGACAAGGAACATGATTGTGTTTTGGATGCATTAAAATGGACGAGATTTTTAGCGCCCCAATCCAATATTAAATTAAGATTCTGCGAAAGAGATATCTGCATCGCTCTGCGTTTGTTTTCCAAGTCAGGTTTAATGGGTTTAGGAACCTGAAAACTCTAGTGAAGGGTACTATCGTCGGCGAAACTATGAATGGAATTAGTTGTGGACGAGAGAAGGTCGTTGATGTGAAGAAGAAACAATGTTGGTGCCAGAACTGAGCCCTGAGGGACTCCAGCATTTACTTGGTGAAAGCTTGAAGAATGGCCGTTCACAATAACTGATATACGACGATCAGATAGATAACTAGAGAGCCAAGTACAGAGTTTAGTTGAAAGATCATAGGAGGGAAGTTTATTAAGAAGTGCGGCATGCCAGACCTGGTCAAAAGCTTTGGATATATCAAGAGCAACGATCTGGGACTCACCTAGAAACTCAAGAGACTTATTCCAGCAGTGTGATACGAAGGAAAGAAGATCTGCTGTAGATCTTTTGTGGCGAAATCCATACTGCCTGTCATGCAAAATTTTGTGTTTTTCTAAGTACTTAAGAATTTGTGAATTAATTAGTTTTTCCATTACTTTACAAAGAACTGAGAGAATTGAAATTGGTTAGATGGAAGAGATTTAGATCCTTTCTTGGGAATAGGTTGAATACGTGCAGCTTTCCAGCTTTCCGGAAAGATACCTGTGTTGTAAGAAATTCGAAAGAGCCGAGTTAAGATTGGTGCAAGTTCTGGAGCACATTTTTTAAAACGATTGCTGGTATGCCATCCAGCCCAGACGATTTCTTGGTGTTAAGGGAAGAAAGGATACGCTTAATGTGTTTTACCTTAAAAATAATATCGGGCATTTTATGAGGAACTGGGGTAACCCCTGGAATTGGATGATTTACGGGAGAGTCAAGGGTTGAATTGGCAGCAAATTGTTTAGCAAATAATTCTGCCTTTCCTTTAGCGGTAGAAACAATTTCATCTTCCAAAGCTAGTGGCGGAAAAGAACTGGTACAAAAATTCCTACTTATGTTTTTCGCAAAGGACCAGAAAGGGTTGCTGCCATTTGAGCAAGAAAGAACTTTGTTTTTAATACGATTGTCGAAGGAGTCTTTGGCTTCAGAAATTGTTTGATTGTAGTAGTTTCTTGCTTCAATGCTGGCCTGTCGATTTTCTGGCATTTTAAGAAATTTTTTTATAAGTGTCCTGCCAGATCACCCGATTTGATTTTACTTGATTTTTTTACATTTCTACTCTATTTCTCATCGCCGAAACTTCCTGATACCAATCTTCGCGTAAAAATTAATCAGGTCTGATGAAAGGGGTTTGGCAAAAAATGTATTAATTTTTCACGTTCGCAATTATTTCAAAAATTTAATGTATTACATAGCACGTGTTTCTTGTAACCTTTTGTTCAAATCTGTTGGTAATTTATATTTATATAAAACGCCAAATTGTCTCTAATTTTAAAAAAAACTAATTAGTTTTGGAGGCCTCGGGCTAAAAGTTATGTAAAATAACGACAAAACAACAACAAAAGTGTGATGAAGCGTGCTGTTGTTTGAGGTTTTGCAGTGTACTTTATTTTATAGTTTATCGGATACGTAATTTTCGCCCGTACCAAGGTGATCCAGAACGAATCCCCAGCCGGAAATACATTTTTAGGTAATAGTTATTTAAAAATAACGTTCGTGGTGGCACTACCGCGTTGTCTAAGAGGTGCTGTGAAGTGCAAATACTGCATGTTTCAGTGCTTGGGCAACTTTAACAGAACCGGGGGAAAAATGGGTTAAACATCTTATAACCCGACACTCACGGTACTTAGTATTTATATTTTGGCCACTATAAATTGATAATGAATACCTAGTTAGTACCTAACTCCGGTTACTGTAGTTTTAAACCAATAAAATACATTTTTTATTGTGGTAACTGTGGTTACTGACTTTTTAAACCAATAAAATACATCTTTTTTGTTCAGGTGTTTTTCTCAATTTATAGTGAATAGAATATAGGCATAACTCTTCTGGAATACCCCGGGCCCGACCAAGACGGTGACACGTGTTTCGTCTTCGTTAAGACTTGTCACAGCCGCTTCAGGTCACCTTCTTCAAATTTTCCCGGAAATTGCAAGATTTTTTGTAATAATGCCAAAGTTTGCATTTTTGTGGAAATGCACCAAAATGGCAAAAACCTGATAAAAAAATGTTTAAAAAATCTAAAATCTATCTCTAAAGTAATTCGTGATTAAGATTGGTCAAAATATGGACGGGAACCCTTATAAATAACGCAAAAATTGTAGTGTCATTCCAAAAACTCCTAAAATTTTCGGTAAATTATTAAAAATAATAAAAATACGAACCACAAGAGTGCTACCCATTGTGTTTTAGTTAATTAGTTTAAAGGAACCGAAATTCTAATTTCATGGTCAAATGAAAATTATTTTTAAGACGGACAAAAACTCATTTTAATTATAAGTAATTATTAAAGGCAGCTGGTTCGTTTGGAAGAAATTTTTTAGGAAAAATTCATTAAAATTGTTTTATTAAACTGATCAGTTCGATATTTTTAACGGTTCTATTTTGTGACTAAGAAAACTGTTTTTAATTATTTTCTTTTTATTTAAATGCCTCACAACTATAATCATGTTCGCTGCTGCGAAAACCTTTATCAATTGTATAGTTTATTTGTTTTCTGAGAATTAAATTTAAACAAAATAATATTTAGCTTTTTTCCAAAATAAAAAGGTTTTTTTATTCTGGGGAAAAGCCAAATAATATTTTGTTTAAATTTAAGTTTGTCAATATTCATTTTATGATTAAACAATTTCTGCAGTGGTCTTACCTTGTGAATATTATTGTTGAGAAGTGTATTAGTTAATACTAACACAATAGGTTTGTTCCAGCAGGCTGTCAGAAATGTTTGCAACCGTTCGGATTCTGCGCACGTCAAATTTGTCGTTCCAGCAGTGCCATGTTTCTAACATTATACAATTGTTTGTTGTTCCAGAAGTAGTTTTAAGATGTTGGAAACATGTTGGAAACTGTTTGAAAACTTTGCAAACTTTCTTCAAACATTACTGACAATTTTTAACATAACCTTTCTTGTATTGACGTATAAGCAGTATGCACGCCTTGTTTATTTTTCGTTCCCGCAGAAAACTGTTGCCAACATTTCTGAATAATGTTTGTAACAATTTCTGCGTTTTACGATTGTTGCTAACATGTTTCCAACATTTTGCTGGAACAAACCTAATATCTCCATAGCCAAAACTCCATTTTCAGCTGAAAACTTGCAATAGGTAATGTCGTGATATACCTAGTTACCATATCTCCGAAACTAATAAAAATAAAAATATCATAAATATGTGGCATTTTATTGTAGCTCTTTTTATAATGATATAATAAACAGTGTTTTAATTTAGAAAATAATACTTTTTGTCGTACCCTGTATATCTTAGGAGATAACAAAAATCTGACTACTATCAGAAACTACAGAATTAACCTGTCAAATTGAAAAAGTTAAGAAACGTGTAAATTTAATACTTAATGTCGCAAAGTGGCAAAAAATTATAAACAAACCCTTTTGTGAACAATGACTTATTAAAAATATCAAATCGGACTAGTTTTTGGTTCCTCACGCCACGCGTCGGGTGTTATGGCAGGACAGAGACGAAATAAGAGATTGTTTTTTTAAGTAGGCGATACGTGTTTTAGCAATGTTTTTTTATTAATATAAAAAATGTAATCAGGTTCTGTCAGAAAGTGCTTTCGAAAAGGTTTGTTTACTGTATCATTTTTTGTGTACTTTGAAGCGTTGCTTTTAGAATGAATTATGTCTGGCTCAAACTATACATTCTTTTTAAGTTTCTTTCTTCTCTTGGTAACCGACAAACTGCAGGAGTGCTGTCACTTTTTTAAAGGACTTAACCAATAAAATTCTATCCCCCATTAGCTTTAAATAGAGATACGATATGTCACTCTCTGCTTCCATTATTAGTTCATCCGGAGATGCACAGGCGATTGCAGATACCATGAATTGCTCTTCTAAATTATTTTTTTCTCTAAATTCTGACATAATATTTACACAAATGCAGAATAAATAGGTTTGTTCCAGCAGACTGTCAGAAATGTTTGCAACCGTTTGGATTTTGCGCACGTCAAATTTGTCGTTTCAGCAGTGCCATGTATGTAACATTCTACAATTGTTTGTTGTTCCAGCAGTAGTTTTATGATGTTGGAAACATGTTGGAAACTGTTTGAAAAGTTTGCAAACTTTCTTAAAACATTACTGACAAATTTTTTACATAACCTTTTTGTATTGACGAATAAGCAGTATGCACGCTTTGTTTATTTTTCGTTCCAGCAGTAAACTGTTGCCAACATTTCTGACTAATGTTTGTAACAATTTCTGAGTTTTACGATTGTTGCTTACATGTTTTCAACATTCTCCTGGAACAAACCTAATATGTATCTTAATAGGATTATGGTAAATTTATTTGTAAAATAATAATTTCAAGAAAAATAATAACTTTTTCTTTGTGTATTATGCGTATTGAAAAATTTCGTTCTCATTCAAGGAAGTACTTAATCTTTTTGTGCTTTATTACACATTTTCAATTATGGTGCCAATTACTTTAAGACTTGTCGAAATTTAGTAACAACTATTTCCTTATTACGCTTTGTATAATTTTCGGTAAATAATTGAATTTGTTTCAAAAAAGCGTTATTGTTTTATTAGTTATACTCGTTGGAATTTTGTTAGTTAAATAACCCGAAGAAATGTTATAATTAGTATTTAAATATATAAATTGTTTTTTGTTCTATTAATATAACAAATGGTTAAATTAGTGTTGTGGACACAACTTTTCGAATACCAAATTTTAGCCTAAGTAGTTATCACTACCCTATAGAAATTACACAGCTTTTACTAGATATCTTTTGTCCAATAGACAATTTTTCAAAAATATATTCCGAATGTATTTTTTTCTTCTACAATTCCTTGTGTTAATACACTTATTATATTATGGCTTCTAATAAACTACCTTTCCACGTTTCAATTAAGCTTTTCATCTTTCATCTTATCAAAAGTCGTAGAAAAAGATAGTTTGCAACTCGCATGGAATATTCATTTTCCTCTCTCAGTTTGACTTACAGCACTCACTTGGGGCTCATACTGCAAAAGTCATACTTTGGAAAATAAGTACCTAATATTCTGTGCTTGTCCCATAATATACCATTATTCCCCTTGAATAAAATCGCATTGTACCTACATTGTAAAATATAAATTTCTATTTGTTTTATTGCGTTCCCATGTATTTATTTTACAAGAATTACCAGTAGGTTTTATACTTGTAAGAAATTTTATGGTTACGAGCTTTTTTGACTGTAAAAGGCATTATTAGCTCACCTTCTGGTTAATATCATCGAAATCATCGACTCTTGTTAAGCTGTAAAGTTGGTAATTGCATAAGTTTATAAATTTATAACAAAATTAATAAACTTTTTTAATATTTGCTTTAGTATTACATGTATAACAATGTAAAATACAAATTTCGTAATACCACATTTTATTCAAAACAAAACTGTGACACCAATAATGTCTTATAACCTTAATTTCTTTGGTAATTTGTGAACAAACAAAACCACAACATAATTCTTTTTCTCAGTCACAGACAAGTTGAATTCGGATTATCCCGCATCCCACAACAAAGAAATTCCTAACTCTAGTCTTTAAACATAATTATTATTAATTGGATTAAAATCTGGTCGATGAGGTGGCCGTTGCCAGCTCAAGATGTTATTATCTCTTAAAATCCAGTACGACCACTCATTTTATGCGTTTGAATACCAGCATCGTAGTTTTATTATATATTTACGTTTTCTGATAAATTAAATGACAAATTGTGTGTAGTGACAGTTTTGTGTTATAAAACTTCAATTATCTGGATATGTAGGAAGCAGCATTTAGTTTATAACATTAAATTAATGATCTCTTTTATAAAATTATAATTTTTTGGCATGTTTTTATTGTCCTGAGCTCAAACCAGTTATAGTCCGGGAGGTAGCAAAGTCGGGAAATCAAGAATTTTAGGTTGCGAGGATGCGAACTAATAAACGCAACCTCTACCGCCAGCCAGACAGGCCGATTTTCAGAAACAAAGTGGCGTTGAATAGAGGATCTATTCTATTCTATTTTTCTTTCTTGGTTTTGGTCCCTTTAGGTCCAATTCACCAGCTCTTTTCCTTCCGGACTATGCTTTCCAGGACTTCGTCGGCGAAAAATCTGGATAATCAAGCTCGTAGCTCCCAGAAATTTCAAAAGAAAACAAAAATAATTCTACAATCGATGGAATGCATAAATTGTCGGCTGTCAATCCAAGAACTACTACTGGTATTGTGCATAAGCATTACTGTCACTTGCTGACGCTTCCAGTAGAGGGCGCCACCGTCCTCGTTCGTTACGAAAACACGTTAACACCGCTAACATGATCAGGTTTTTAGGAATCTTTACTTACATCGCTTAGTTCCAGAAGAAAGATGCTAATAGCTTTGTTCGCGGGTCTAGTAATGAACCGATTCTGAACCAGAACCGAACTGGTTTAGAATTGTTTTAAAGCGCATGTCTAGTTATTTATTAGTTCGGAATTTTTATTTACCGCGAACGATTTTCTATACAGCTGAGGATGTATTCTAACCTAGCCTTTTGGTTAGGATTTTTTATGGTTAAATTGGATACTACACAAAAAAATTAAATTCAAACAAAAGGTAAATTGTTATACTGTAGAAAGCCACTCGAGGTCTCTCGGCGGAAGACGAGGGATTCCCTGCCTCCTCTCGTTTTTAACATAAGTATTTGTAATTAACTAAAGATAAAATTCAAACAACAAGAAATGGTGAAACCTTCTACTATTGTCTATATTTTTTAATTAAATCCCTATTTATTTTATTGCATACATACATTCATACGGAATACAACTAAAAATCCTTTGTTTATATATGCTCAGAATCACAAAAATAAAAAAAAATATTCAACAGGTATATTAACCCGCATTAAAAGTGGCAAAAACAAATAAACTGTAATAAAACGGTTTATTTCTGTACCATAAAAACAGAAAACAGCTGACCATGTCGACAATGCGCATGAAATTCCGAACTGAACTTTTAGTTCCAACAAAAATCCCAGGACTGCTAATCAGGTTACGAACCGGTAACGAACTGATTCCATTGTAACCCGCGAACACAGAACTGTTACTAAAAATTCGGGATTTTACTTACCGCGAACGCTGCTTTTTCACTGCGCTTGCGAATAGTCCCAGAACCGGTTCAGAATCAAACCCGCGAACAAAGCTATTAGTTTAGCGTGAATCTTTTCTCGATCCCCAAGATCGCGGAGAGACTGAAAAGAGAATCTAAGGGTCTTTAAAACAAGGTGCTACGTAGCCCCCTTTTCATAAAAAAGATGCTAGTGCCCCCTAGGCACTAGGCCACGCGACCAAAATTATTTTTATGCTAAAAAGTATTTTAAGTGACACCCCTTTACCCAAAATTTACCTGATTTTGATTTCTTGCCAATTTTTTTTTTTATCTTTGGACAAACCACGAAGGCTTAAAGCCTAAATACTAACGTACCATGGGTGTCTTAAGCGAGGTACGAGGGAGTTTGTTGACACGGGACTTAAATACTTGAAGATTTGGGGGAAAGGAAAGACCTCCGCGGGCAGCAGGTTCCACAACCTAAAAACTCTAGGGATAAAAGAACGAACAAAGTGGGAAGTTCGGGGCCTGTCCAGTTGGACCGTATAGGGATGCATACGCGCGGAACCACGAGTTTCTCTGTTGGGGACCGTAAGTGGAGGAACTATACTGGACAATTCTTCAGAGCAGAAGCCATGGAAATACCTATAAAAACACAGCCAGCCAAAATTAAAATATAAAGAGGAAAGAACTCTTTTTATATCCTCACTGTATATTATAAAAAGCTATAATGACTTACAATATCTTAAATGCTTAAGATAAATTATTAAACCGTTTACGGAGTAGCGTCACCAAGTAAAAATTCCTGTAACATAATATTCGTGACCTTATAGTAACGGTTCACCTATTACTCGCTACCATAATTATTTGTTTATTTATCACCCAGGATCTGGTTAGAAAGTAATGTCATGTATAGGGATCACTTATTTAAAGAAGAACCTTTGTTATGTCACGCTCGTATAAGGAATTCATCACAAAACAAAGTGGGTTCTTTGTCATTTATTTCTTAATGTTCTAAAAACGTTGATTTAAGAGATATGTAAAAACGAAAGCTGGTACTACCATAGATATAATAAAAATATATTTTTCCTACGACCACTTTTGAAAATAGCAAATAGCACACTGGTTTCATGCATAGAAAATGCGTTATATCACACTAGTGTTGCAAAGTACTTTACAGCACTAGTGTTGCAAAGTACTTTACAACACTCGTGTGATATATATTATGATGTCATTCTAAAAACTGCTATTGGTTTTGCAAGTGACATTTATTGTAGTGACAGTAAAATCACTTTTACTTACCTTAAACAGTAGAACCCAAATTAGCGAAAATCATCTTATTAACGATAAGTTACTACGCAGTAAAGGATTTCTTCTAATATTAAAAAGAGTAATAATAAAACTTCCGAAAAAATAAAAACATAAAGAAAAATAGACATAACCACAAAAAACAACTTTCACTGACTGCTCGCTCAGTGACACAGTGTTGTCCGGTAAGTAGATCAAATTAAAAATCTCCCTCCTACCTTTGAGCACGCACTTTATAGAGGCAGCCTTGCCGCTTGACCGTTCGACCTAAAGCGCCAAAGAAAAACTCCTATAGATCAAATCCCTTTCTCTCTGTCTTCGTGTACTCAAATAACTAGTTAAATCTTTTTTTTATCCCTTAATTAAACCTGAGGCTCATACACACTTTATGAATCCACTTTCTTTTATCCTTTCATAAAGAGAATCAGATCCTTATACATATATATAACGGACGTTTAGTAGTAGTTTTTTCTTACTTTTAGGACTTTAGGTTATGCATTTACAATTTTCATATTTTTATTTTTTCTCAAAAATATGAGAAAAAATGTAATTTTTACTTAATTTTACATATGATGTTCAGTTTCATTAACTCGTTTTACCAATTTTATCCCACCCAGCACCCTTTTTCACTCCCCGGTCCCGTAAGTTTGTTTACTGATATTTTTAAAAAACGGAATATTTTGGATATGCGCCACTTACGTTTTATTTAGAAGAGTGTCTAAAATATGTAAGTATCAGTAATTTTTAAAAAACCCTTAAAATAGCAGAAAACCGTATTAAACTATTACCGTTATTACCTAACCAAACCATACAATTTGTATTAAGTGAGGACCTTTTTAAATTCCAAAATGATAAAAGTTATATATTGCTTCTAGGAAGGTGATTTTCGATGTAAAAATATTGTCAAAACAGTATAATATAGCAGTGAGGAAAAGTACATATCACACTAGTATTACAAAGTAAAAATCACCCTAGTGTTGCAAAGTCCTCAATGGTTCTTTATTTTTCTGTAAAGACAAACTTTAATTTTTTTTGGTGAATAATTTGTGGTCGTAGGAAAAATAGTGTACAGTACTCGCGTGAAAATGACTTTCTTATAGTAAGAACATTTTAAAAGCGCAAATTCGGTACCCTTTGAAAATAGTACAAAAAACATAAAAAAGGCCGCCTGCAATCGGAATATTTTATACAAAGGCGCCGCTACCCTTTACAGCCACGCGCCAATACATTATGGGATAGAAATCCATTATTTTGGCCAAAAAGCAACTTTGAAATTTTAATGGCTCATGCTGTGTATTTCAAAGTAGATACTTCAAACTACATGTACGCAAAATTAGAGTTCTATTGGGGTAATAAGAAACTTGAAAATGTATTTTAAGTAAACATAATTATACAACATTTAATCTTCTTAGTTTATTATTACCCTTGATTACTAAAAAAGTAAAAGAGTTTAAATAATAAGAGCTATTGTTGAGTTTCCGATGCAGTCTCGCGAAGTCTCGCTACTTTTGTCAAAGATTTTTTTACCTTTTTCTTTATCAGTTTTTGTACTTACAATTGCCTTCCTACTTTTTGCTACTTCTGAGTGTAAGGACAGATACAAGATATATCTTAAAAGATAAAAGCATTCTGATGTAGATATGGATTCCACAGAATCTACCCAACAAAACAGTGTTATTATTTATTTTATACGTTAAAAAATAAAAAAGTTGGGAAGATGTATCTCTATTACGCTTCTAAGAATACTTTAAAATTATTTTTCAGATTTGGATGGTCATATTTCCGAAACTAATTGAGATAGACACATCAAATGTAGTATTTTTCTAAAACATTTTAAAAGATTTTTTTGGTGGTAATATAATATTCAAGGTATTTCATTTAAAAAAATCATACCTATTGTCGTACCCTGTATATCATATGAGATAATAATCATCGGATTACTGATTAGAATACTACCGAATTAACCAAACAAGCTGACATTTTAGTTTATTTTATACAATAAAAATAATAATGTTAAGTGGGGTGTAAATTTATAATAACATATAATAAGTTTTAGGTTTCCAAAAGCATTTGTTATAATTTATAATATTTTTCCAGTAAAAAGCACCTCATTTTAAGTTAGATTGGTAAGTTTCAGAATTTTGTCCAAAAAAATTAATTTCTATCCCATATATATCATCGCACTGACCACCTGCATCAACCGGCATATCATAAAAGAAATATAGCAAAGGCGGCCGCGAAGACAAGCATGCCGATTTATTTGCTTTAAACTTTTTTGATATTTTTTCTTATCAAAAAGCACCGAATTTACATTTTTAAACTGTTCCTTCTATACACTCGTGGGTTTATCGCACTCGGCTAACGCCTCGTGCTACAATATTCCCACTCGTGTAGAATTAGTCATTTTCCACACTTGTAATGTACTTCACTTGCAAATAATCATGATACTATTTCACGGGAAAAATCTCAATTTTATAAGTAATAACTAAAGATATGTATAACGTCTAAAATCAATCATCATTCAACGGATACAATAGAAAGAAAAAGACAAAGCCGCAATAAAAGAGAAAGAACGGCTGATCTAGGTAATTGATAACCTAGGGCAATGCAATCAAGTCGAGAGATGATGGTATAGGTTAGGTTTAATATTCAAGTCTGGGGCGAAATATCGCGGGGCTATTTTCCTGGACAATATTGGCATCTAAGAATATTAAAACCGAAATTATAAGCTAAAACACGCGATTATAATGAACACTTTTCGGCCCCGGGCGAAATCGACCGATTACCATCGATAATTGGCGAACATTACCGATTTTTGTGTGGCTTACTCCGATGTTAATGGTGGTTTTTCAGTTTTAAATGTAATTACAGTTTTTGACGTTCGGTATTTTAGAGAGAGGATCACCTAGAGCAAAACATAATATTTCTGCTAAATCGTGTAATTTATATATACGTTGTCTGTTGTAAGGAAGAACACCCTTTTATTACAGGGTTATCATTATTTTCTGTGGCTTGGCATGCGTTAATTTCGGTCGGGGAATGCTTTTTTATAGAATTTCGCATATCAAAATGAAAAATAAAGCACTCCTTAAATTTTTGTAAAAAAGCTTAATTTGCCCTCAAAAATGCTCCCTAGAATGATATTCAGTAAATTTTCGCCTCCAGTCTAATACCCTGATTTAGTATGAGAGACAGAGTGACTATTTTTTATATAAAAACAGGGTGTCCCAACTCTATGTTAAGATATTTCCATTTAAGTAGTTTAGAGCAGCTTGAGAGAGAAAAATTATCGATAACCTATCTTATAATACACTTTTTTCTTGACAGATAGTGGGTAAATAAATATACTTTATAATAGTTATCTTAAGACTTAAGTTTGTTTTTTTAATTTAACTGTATAACATTTTTGACAGTTTTAAACATTTCTATTCTATTCTATTTCTATTTTTTTTCTTGGTTTTGGTCCCTTCAGGTCCAATCCACCACTCTCCCCCTTCCGGACTATGCTTTCCAGGGCTTCGTCGGCGGAAAATCTGGATAATTGAGCTTGTAGCTCCCAGAAATTCCAAAAAGAAAACAAATAATTCAACAATCGATGCAATGCATAAATTGTCGGCTGTCAAACCAAGATCTGCTACTGGTGTTACGTATAACCTTCACTTTGACTACTGCCAGTTCCCATGGCACGCCCATCTATTTCCCGCTATTTGAGAAATACCTCGTGTTTACCACCAAACAGGATACCATCAGCTTATAGGAATCTTCGCTCACAGCGCTTAGATCCAGAAGAAAGATGCCCTCAATTTAGCGTGAATATTTCCTCGATCCCCGAAGGTAAAAAACGTTCGTACGACACCTCTAGCCGCCACTCCGGGAAGAACTCTGTAGTCCTCTACGCACGTCCGCACTGTCCGGAGGTCAAACAAAGAGCGCTTTAAACATTTAGGTGAAAAATTTTATCTGATTTACTACAAATATCGAAAATATTCGATATCGATATAAGATTATCGCTATTGGAAAATAATCGATTTATAGCGGCCATCCCTAAATGTAGGTATCTGTATTAACAAACCTTGCGAAGTTGCTACAGAAAAGTGATATTTCTTGAAAACGGTTGATTTCTGCGAAATAAATGAAGAGTACCCATTTTTTTTTATAAAAGAATCAGTCTATCGAAAACATTTTTATATCAAAAAAGTGACGCGTATCAAAATTTTGGGTCCACAAAAGGAGTGGCAAGTCCGTTCCTGCCTTTCAAGATGCCATCAAATACAGGAAATGGCAAAAATTTCTGAGTCTTTATTGCTTTATATGACATACTCAAAATTTATTGAAATATACAGGTCCACTTAAAACTTACGGATTAAAAGGTAATATCGGGGACCCTCTTATGGAGCAACTAAGAAACTTTTTTATATGAAAGACTAGTGTTATTTTGACGTCTTCTACACGCTCCTAAATTTTAGACATATACTTACCGGACACCCTGTATGTATAATTGAATGGCTGATTCTGTATTAAAGTACAATGCCTAAACTTTTACATCGCACGATAACAACCATTCGAACAATGACATACCTTAAAGAGAAACTACAAAATTAATTAATAATTTTTTTGCCTTCTTAATTATCTTTTATTTTGTCTATCGGTACATTTTGATATTTTTTTTACATTTAAGTTATATTTAATTATCTCTCGTGACGCAAACACAAAAAAATTAATAAAGGTTAAAACATTGTTTAAGTTTCTGGGTTTTGTAGTCCAGTCTGCTTCGGAATTCCAATTTATCGTGATTAGTAACAGCGTTTCTTTAGAAACAGTTTAAAGAAAAAAAATGTAATTAAAGTGTTTTGGTTCCGGAATTAGTTGGCTTGTAATAAACAATCAAATTTTTAAAAGGATTCTTAAAAGAATAAATTTATTCGATTATAATTAATATTAATATACCTCATTAACTTTCCTAGAAATAAATAACATGGTGATAAAACAGGAGTACAAGGTGGATGTAAAAGAACTTTCGAATCTTTTTTGTTTGAGCACATATCTCGGCTCGAATCCCTTGCAACGTAAAAACCCAGTAAGTCAACTTACGGAGAAACTGAGATTTTTTTGAGACATTTTTTCTCCATTTTCTGTCTATTTCGAATTGAACTCTGTAAAGTCTTTCGGCTCGTTCCGCACTCAAAAATGGACAACACGAACGCCTGAAAATAGAAAGGCGATTTGGATCTTTCTTGTCATTTATCCTGTTTTATTGTATGGCGTTTTGTATAAAGTGATCTGGCTCTTACTTACCTGCTGGACGTTTGATTATTATTTATGTACATTTATTTTTAGAGATAGAGACTTGCGGTTTTCGCGAAATGTTGCTACTTTTTAATGAAACGAAAGATGACACTAACATATTTTTCATGGCTCTCTTCTTTTTGACGAATTTATCGTCAGCTTTGATATCGAAAGCCTATATACATATGTGCCTTTGAAGGAATCGTTAGATATTGTCGAGGCTAGATTGAGGGATGACACATCATTTTTACTAAGAAGTTCGTTACCCCTGGAGGGTGTGATGAAGCTCCTGAGGTGCTGTCTGCATAATTCCTATTTTCAAGTGAAAGATAAGTTTTATGCCCAGGACGATGGCCTACCGATGGGATGCCCACTTTCTCCAGTGATAGCGAACATTTACATGGAGTGGTTTGAAACTCATGCTATTAACACCGCAACCGTTAAACCAAAAATCTGGCTTCGATACGTCGACGATACTTTTATAATCTGGAATGGAACAGACAGACAACTAGACTGTTTTCTCAACCACATTAACTCAGTAAATAACTCCATTAGATTTACTATAGAGAAAGAGAAAAATGGATGTCTGCCTTTTCTGGATGTTCTCGTCAGTAGGTCTAATGGAACAATTAACACATCTGTATATAGGAAACCCACACATACGGGACAATATCTTAGTTTTCAATCAAACCATTCTGAAGCAACCAAACTGGGAATAATAAAAACGCTTTATAAACGCGCAACCACAATATGCAGCGACAAAGCAACCCTGGATACAGAACTAAGAAATATCAAAATGGACTTGCTTCAGAATGGTTATGCTGAGAGATCTATAAATAGAATTATAAATAGTTGTAATGTGGAACCACCAGTGCGACCACCTGAGCAAGATACTTTCTCTCTTTTAACAATTCCATATGTGAAAGGAACGTCCGAAAAAATTAGAAGAATAGCAAAGAAATATGGAATTAAAACCGTCTTTAAATCTGGATCTACACTATGAAGTTTCTTGACAAAAACAAAACCCGATTTATCCATACAAGAGAAAGATTGTATCTACCAGGTACCATGCCAATGTGGGGGTCGTACATTGGAGAAACAAAGCGCCCTTTAAATGTAAGACTGGCGGAGCACAAACAACACACACAGAGGGGAGAAACATCGAAATCAGGGATCGCTGACCATGTTTGGTCTCAACAACACAATATCAAGTGGTCAGAAGCACGGGTTGTTCACAGGGAACCACATTGGAGAAAGCGTAAATTTAAGGAAGCCGTCTTTATTGAAAACAATAATGATGTTTTTAGCAATCCAAGTGTGGACATACCAAACATTCGGAAATCTTCCCCAGTGTATATAAACTCAGTAGCTTTAGGAATTAGGTTTAGTTTACACTTGAGAACGGACAGAGATAGTACTAGGTACTCGAAAAGTTGTGTGAATAAATTAATAAAGACAATGGAAGTCCGAAATTCTTCTTTTACTACTGAATCATTGTCTTCCACATTCAGACAGACAATTCTCTATTTATTATTTAAAAACTAAATCGTTTGGATCAGCAAAACTCTGTTTATACTCAAAACAGGATCCAAAACGTTACCAATATTGTTATTGATATTTAAGTTTTGAAAGTACCGGTTTTATAAAAAATGACAACAATGACAGTGTATCACAAAAACGCATATAAATTTTAAAACATGGTTAAAACATGAAATAAATATAAAGAACACAAAAATCTTCGATCTGAACATTATTCTTAATACTCTTTACAGGTGTTGATTACTTTTACAAAGTCGTGTACACTTTTTAATTACATGGAATTCTCGGCAAATTAAATAAAGTTTCTGTATGCCTGATTACAGTAATAAAATCGATACGGTATAATTTTCGATTTTTGGTTTAATTATTTTGCCTGAAACGCAAAGAATTTCTTTATTATTATTGCTAAAGAAACGTACAAGAAACAAAAAACGTAGATAATCAGTGTTATTGATATATTACAAGTTTTTGTTGATGAAAGTTATGTTGGACTTACATGTCTTTGGTTATTACTTATTAATTTTAAATTGTTTTTCATAAAAAATAGTAATTTATATAACAAGTGCATAAAGTGATTTTTTTACCCATGAGTAATAAAAATACACTTTATGCATGTGTTACATACTATATTTTTCTACGACTGTATAAAAATTTTCCAAATTACCAGTTTATACATGTTTTATTTATTTAAACCTATTGATTTTAATTTTTGCAGCACAACCATTATATTGCAACAAAAAATCATAGCCTCCTTATTTTTTAAAAGACAATTATCCTCTTCATAACTATGCCGTTATGATTTACTTTTATAAAATTGTATGTACTGTACTTTTTGTAGAAATAATACTAAAACAGTATAAATTCCTTTTCAATTTCTTAGTCATCCAAATTCATTATTACTATTAATTTTAAATAATTTCTATGAAATTTATTCGCAAACTGTCAAATTCTAAAACTAGTGACACATGAACTTAAATAAATAATGACGAAATCAAAGGTAACTTGACCGTTTGGTTCAGTTGATGTCGCGTTTACTGTTACATTGTATAAATTGATATTTAAGTTTATTCTAGTAGGCATGGAAACAAAACACTAGTTTAAAGTGTGAAAAGCTTTGAAGTGTTAAAAAAGTTACTTTTTTAAACACTTTATGTAGTGTACTAGAATGGAGTACTTTATCTTTATGTTAACGATTAATAAAACTGCATTTTTTTAACAGCCATGAAAAATATAACTTTAATTGTACTCATGGTAATAATAGCTTTCGTTTCTCCATATAGTTTAAATGAATGTTTTTAAAACAGTAAGAACTGAATGACTGAATGACATTAAAAATAAATGTTTTATTTACAACCATGTACGTAACGATAACATTTCCGATTTCTTAAAAGTTTAAAAATGTCACTTTTCTGACTTTTACTTTTACCCCAAGAGAGGAAAATTTAACTTTTCTCCTGTGGGCAGAAAGTAAAATTAAGTAAAAGTAACTGTAGCAACAGACGTAAAAATTTAAATAAATTTCTAATTTGACAGCTTGCAATTCTTAATACTTGTTATCAGCAAATATATAAAAAATTCAAGATTATTATTAAAACTACCTTCCAAAGACTACTTTTTAAGATATCGATCGCAGCAGTTCCTCGTGAGACACCCTGTATAGTTCTAGTCGGACACAAATAAATTGTGCCAGATTTATTATAAGTTAATAATAATTTTTAAGTTGGGGAAGATTAAATCCAATAATAAAAACATACCTCAAACCACAAAAATCTTATCGATCCATAAAATTTAATAAACAACCATGTAATATTAAAGCTTTTAGCTAGAAATCACTAGATACTAAATCGGGCATTTAAAAAAGTGTGCTGGAAAAACTATTTTTAAAATTTGGGTTCTCTGTACTGTAACCAATATATTTAGTAATAATAAATTAATAAATGCAAGCTCTGTAAATCCAACAAAATGATGCATATTTTCCAAGCGATATCTTCACAATTCTAATGCATTTGTTTATTTTGAAAATATTGCTCATATTAATCGTTTCTTATCAATGTGTGAAATTAAATAATAAGGAAGTCACACGGGGAATTAAATTAAAAAACTGTTGTTAATTGATTTATTGAAAGATTTTTAACGATTTTATATTGGTTTATTATACTTTTCGGGGGATCAATGCAGCTTGTTTAATAATAATATTATCAGTAGTTTTTAGATCGATATTGGAACCAAAACATGCATAATGTATTTAATAAGTCAATATATGTATAGAGGTGCTGGAAACTCATAATTATAAGTAAGTCAATATCAGTGAAGGGGAGTGGGGGGTATGATTAATTCGTGGTTAAAGGTACATTTTTATGATTTTTTAAAATTATTTATTATTAATTAAACCTAATGGTGCATATACATCTTAATCTATTCTACTAATTCAGCCCTTTCATTAGATACCCATATTAAGGTAGTTCTGGAAATTATGTAATCCGCCATTTTGTGGCGGCGGCCATCTTGGAATTTTAATTTTTTTATAGTGAGCACTATTCTACCAATCAAGCCCTTTGATTTAATACCCATATTGAGGTTGTTGTAAATAATATGCAATCCGCCATTTTGTATCGGCGTCCATCTTGGATTTACAATCATAAAGATAGTATTATATTGTATTGTCATCAAGCTTAAGAGTGTATTATTTTTTCTACAATATGTATTTTAAAAACAACTTTACGGTGTAACATTGTAAATTATGTAAAAAAATAGTTGTAAAAATTTCCAAAGAATCGGTGCAGTAGTTTTGAAGTTATGATGGTCACCGACTAAAAACATTTTAGAGTTCTAAAAAAAATTAATTTATTATAATTAACGTTCATAACAGTCGTGGATGCGGCGTGGTTGCTATATCCTCCAAAAGTAACAATTTCATTACTACACTAGGTATATTTTTTAATTATAAAAAATATTCCGGTATCTACTTGGAGTAACTACAACTGTATGAATAAGTTGGCAACTGTACGTAAAAATTCGTAAGTGGTGATAGAAATGTACACCAGATTTACAGAAATATAAAACGAACAATGTAATAGCGCCATCTGTTATCGAACCAGAAATCTGATTGAAAAACCAGTCGTAACCACCAACCTCTCAAATGACCCGATTTGTCTCCTAGTGACTTTAAAACAAAAAATCTTTCTGGACTCCGATTAGATCCAATGTAAAGCTTACTAATACTTAGTATACTCTTTAACGGCTAAAAGCGTTCAAGTGTAAACGAGGCTTAAGCACAACAGCAGCTCCGAAGAGCAAATGTTACACACCATTGCGTGCGCTTGAACAGTTCAATGCAATCATGTCGACACTTAAGGCGATGCCTATTCGCGACGAATAAAAGGTCCTGGTTTAATAACCATTCTTATATTTAATCTTCGCCTGCTTATGAGCCTCTAGGCATTTTGTTATTTTGCACGGAATGATGGGTGTAGAGAATGTATGGTGTCGGAAATTATGGTTGTTACCGTATGGTTGCATTGTTTATGGGTTTAAAGGGGTATGCGTGGTTATTTCTAAGGGTTTACTTTTAATGTTCGATAAACGAATCAACCGATTTTATAGAACACACCGTTGGGTTATAGTTTTCTCTGGACTTTTTGTTCAATCATAATAAATTATAACCTATAGCATTCCTGAATAGTGTAGCTTTCTGAGTGTGAAATAATTTTTATGATCGGTTCAGTATTTCAGATAATTAACCCTTACTAACAAACAATGTTACAAACTTTACCTCTTTATTTATAATATTAGTATAAATGAACTTTGAAAAGAAATCTACTAAAAATATGTAAATTCGTTGCTTTTTCCTTATCTATTTTTATTTAAAAAAATTATAATAAAAAATCTGCATCCGCAGAGAATCAAACAGGAGCCGCCCGCCTGACAGGCGAGCATTCTACCACTACACTTAATCCCTTAATAATATTAATATAGATTGATATACATATCTCATTATTTCTCTCTAATAATTTTGTTGAATCATTAGAAAATATAGCCTATAGCACTCCTGAATAGTGTAGCTTTCTAATTGTAAAAGAGTTTTTATGATCGGTTTAGTATTTCCGAAGATTAGTCCTTACAAAGTTATAGTTTATACAAGATAGCCAACCCGTACCCACTTCGTTGAGCGTTATTATCTGAACTTTTGTTCAATCATAATAAAATATAGCCTATAGCACTCCTGAATAATGTGGCTTTCTGATGGTGAAATAATTTTTATGATCGGTTCAGTATTTTTGAAGATTAGCGGCTACAAACAAACAAACAAAGTTACAAACTTCATTTTTTATTATATTAGTATAGATTATAAATCTTAACTAAACATTCGTCGCCAAACTTAGATAATAAGTCGTGACATGATCTGGCAAGATGCACCCCACTGACTTTCCCCTTTGAAACTGACTTATAAAATATTATTTTTAAACAATAATTTCAGTTAAAAACACAAGATAAAACAAAAAAGAACCAAGCTAGAAATAGTGGCGGATACTTGTTAGAAACATTTCTTAGCCAATTTACCCTTTTAAGTATCTATTATGTGCACCATTGGCAATAAATTGCAGGAACTCGGTAATTAACGCATTTAAAAGTTTTATTTTGAGTCAAATACCACTTAAGATATTATTGCAAGTTTCTGAATAAAATCTAGTTTCAAGAATTCATGATTTAACCATGTTTGGAGGACCAGTCCCGTTTAAATAGCTCAGATTATCAGTATCCAACACTTAAAATATACTTATAAGGTAGCTAATCCAAAAGATGTATGATTTAATTTTATAATAGCTAAAGCTAAGACCAATCCTACAAGAAACTGTATAAATTTAAAAAAAAAACACTTTTAAAATCTTAAACGTTTATTTTACCTACATAACAAATACTAAATGCATTTTTCTTTTCAGGGCGTCGAATTGGCTGCCATGTGATGCCTCGAAATGCCCACGTCGTCCGCGGCTCCTGAGCCGACGACGCGGCCCAACGCCGCCATGAGCCCCGAGCAGGAGGCGTCTCCTCCCCGGCAGCCCCGGGGGCTTCACCCCACCGCCCCCAACTCGTCTCCCGTCGCCCGCAGCGTCCACCTCTGACGTAGAGCAGTTCGCTGGAAAGATCGTCTACAACCCCGATGGCTCCGCTTACATTATCGAAGACTCCGAGAGTGATTGTGAGCTTAACCCCTCCCCGGTGGTCCCCGAAAATGGACCTCCGTTACAGGCTGTGTACGTGTCTAGGATGTTACGGCAACCTACGCGGCCCTCAGAACTCCCGGCAGTGCATAGTTACCGAGTGGTAGCTCTAAGAGACGCTAGACCTCCGCGACCCGCGTCTTTACCCGTAAAACCCATCCTCATGTGCTTCGTGTGTCGGCTCTCGTTCGGGTTCGCCCGATCGTTCGCGAGCCATGCCAGCGCGGAACACGGCGTGGCATTACAGGACGCTGAACGCGAGGTACTTGCCCAGGACTGCGGTGCCATCTTACAGTGCGTGGGTGCGGAAAAACGACCGATGGTGTCACTCCTGGAACCTCTAGGAAGCCCTGTGGCATCGGAACCTCAAATAGTACAACAACAGACCTCAGTTTCAAGCAGGGTGGACTCGATGCCGCTTCAGCAGCACCAATCTCAATCACAAACGCCGGGAAAGTCGCCGAGTCCTCCCTTCGTTTCACCTCCAGCGTTCATGACGGGAACGACGATAGGGGTGTGTCCAGAACACCTCCAAGGACGCCCTTCGGGTGTAGACTGCCAACGGTGTGAACTGATCCTAGCTTCAGGTCGTTTGGGCCCTGCGGGGCTAGCAAACGTCCACAGTAGAAACTCCTGTAAGACTTTAAAGTGTCCGAAATGTAACTGGCACTATAAATACCAAGAAACGTTAGAAATTCACATGAAAGAGAAACACCCCGAAGCGGAGACAAGCTGTATATATTGTATAGCGGGACAGCCGCATCCACGGTTAGCCAGAGGGGAAACGTATACATGTGGCTACAAGCCATACAGATGCGAAGTGTGCAATTATTCTACTACAACCAAAGGCAATTTGAGCATTCATATGCAATCAGATAAACATCTCAACAATATGCAAGAACTACAGAATGGTGGAGGACCCAATGCGGAACCCAGGCAATCTTCTCCGAAGGCTCCTTCTCTCCATCATTCGCCAGTAAGCTCAGGGCACAAACCGAAACCCAGTTTTCGATGTGATGTATGTAACTATGAAACGAATGTAGCAAGAAATTTAAGGATACACATGACTAGCGAAAAGCACACTCACAATATGCTGGTTTTACAGCAAAATGTGAAACATATGCAGACGCTAAGCGCGTTGCACCATCAGCAACACCCTCAGCAACACATGGAGAGCCTCTACGGAATGTATCCGGGGCTTGGAGACAAACCCGAAGCCGCTCTAGCAGATATGGCTTATAATCAAGCTCTACTAATCCAGATGATGACAGGAGGTCAGCTGCCTGGCCACGCAGGACCTGCAGAGATGGCTGCCCACTCAGACCTAGGATTGAATCCAGAAACAATGGAACCTCCACCAGAACCCGCGGATCCAGACCCAGAGAAAACGTATCAGTGTTGCGTCTGCAACGTATTCCAAACAGACTCTCTGGAAGAACTAGGAAGACATTTAGCATTAGACCGTACTAGACTGAGAGAACAAGAGATCCTCGCCGTAGTGGCGGGACATTATGTCTGTAAGCTTTGCACTTACAAAACGAATCTCAAAGCCAACTTCCAACTGCACTGCAAGACTGACAAACATCTCCAAAGGTTGCACCATGTCAACCACGTCAAAGAAGGTGGACCTAGAAACGAATGGAAGCTTAAGTACGCTTCGGCACCCGGAGGAGTCCAAATCCGTTGTAACGCTTGTGATTACTACACCAACTCCGCTCATAAGCTGCAGCTTCACGCAGCCGCCGGACGGCACGATGCGGGCGTAGCTTTACTAAAACATCTTTTGGAGCGGTGTTCGACTCTACAACCAAATCAACCAAGAGTGTTTCACTGCTCTCTTTGTGGATTTTCCGCAACAAATAGACTACCACTGTTACAGCACGTAAGATCTCTTAAACATCTGCATTTGGAGCAGTTGCACCAGCTGCAGAGAAGGGCAGAAGGAAAGGAGACATCTCCTGAGATTGGAGAGGTGTTCCATGTTGTACCCGGACCGATAGATCAAAGTCAACAGGGACAAACGCCTGGTAAGTATTATATTGTTATTTAACCAAGTTAACGAAAATTTTAATAATTTGTAGTAAGGCTTTGAGTCATCGAAAACAAAGAAGAGATATTTCTACGATTTCAACTTTTAAAATATCAATTAAACTTAATATTTATTATTATTGCTGTGTTGATTTTTCAATCACACAGACATTTAGAACATTAATAAGATAAAGAAGTAATTTAACCTAATCAGCGTTACAAAAAATGTGCGTTTCTCTCATTATGCTTTATTTGTGTTGGTTAATGTAGGTATAATCAAAATATTTTATTTGAAACAGCAAAGCACAATTTAAGTAGAGGGTGGCGCCTTTTCGTTGATTTTGCAGGTTATAGCAAAAACTAAAAGAGATAGAACGAATCTGATTACGCAATCCTAATTTCAATTTTTGAAAAGAATTCAATGGTGAAAGAAGAATAGCTAACTTGATACGTTTTGGTAATACAGAGTGTTTTTTAAATTTTGTCAATTTAGCCAGGCACTTGTAACTCCCCTAATAATAGAGATAGAAAAAAATGCAAATAGAAACGTTTAGGGATGTTTACTCAGAATTCAATGGCGTACCTATGTTGTTTTCCATTGACTTTTGTTTTAAAATTACAACAGAAATTTGTTTTTTTAGTTGAACACCCTGTATATTTTATCACCAATAGAAAGGTCGCCTTAAAAGGCGTAAAAATACCACACTTGATATATTTAATCTGTCATAGTTTCGGAAATATAGCCTTCGTCAGGAATTCGATAATAAAATGGCACACCCTGTATGGTCTTTTACCATTGAAACGACATTTTAAAGACCTTTTAGAATTTGCCACATTAAATTAAAATGATTTTCTCTCACAGTTTCGAAAATATGAGCTTCCAAATCTTAATGCATATATGTAGATATCTACTATTTTTAGATTAGTGGTGGCCAACCTTTTTGTATGCTGTGCCACTTTTGATACCAAAAATTTTGGGCGTGCCACTACTGCCACTCATTTTTGTTACAGCAATTTTTTATCATTTATGTTTTAAATTTTTATTTAATCTATAATAAAAAAAAACACATTTACCCAGAGTCGGTCTATATAGGGTCGCGACATTCGGCCATATTGCTTTGACGTGTTATGACGTCACATCTCCCATTTTTCGGCTATGTTGTTCAGTGCCGGAGATATACAGTTTATTGTATAAGTAGAACAACCGTTTACACAACAGTTTTTAATTATTATTAAGTTGTAAATTCCTTTACTTTAAATAAAAAAACATTTGGAATTACACCCACATTTTTTTTTCTGCTTTAGTTGAGTGTGAGTTTTGGTTGTTTGGTTTTATTATATTGTTATTTTTTTCTTTATTTGTTGAAAACTTATCGGTGCCACCTAAGACGGCCAGGCGTGCCACAGTGTGGCACGCGTGCCGCGGGTTGGCCACCCCTGTTTTAACAGATAAATATATCAAATGTGGTATTTTGTTAAACCTCTTCGAAATATCTTTGCAACGGTACTGTAATATACAGGGTATTTTGTTCCATTTTCCATTAAAAAAACTAACTTTGTGTTATAACTTTAAGAGAAAGTCAATTGAAAAAATATAGGTATGCCATTGAATTCTACGTAAAATCCCTAAAACTTTTCTATTTACATTTTTTGTCTATCTCTAATATTAACCGAGTTACAAGTAACACGCCAAATTGACAAAATTTGAAAAACACTCCGTATCTCCTAAACGAATCAAGTTAGCCATGAATTATTTTTACCATTGTAGTTTTTGATATACGCTGCAAAGTCAACGACAAGGCGCCACCCTGTACATCTGCTGCGAAATAACAGTGATATAATTAATTAAGAATAAAAGACAAATTAACTGACACTTAACCAGATATTGAAATACAGGCTATTAATAGCACGAAACCAAGTTTCTGTCCTTGAAAATTTCAATAGGAAGGTAATAATAAATAAATTAATATTTCTGGGACAAAAAAATTATCTTTAATAAACAACCCAATGAAATCAAATTCTTTTGTGGCAAATGGGTCTGTTTTCGTTAAAATTATTTAGAATATTATTAGTAATAATTTTGAAAGTATTTGTGTCTAGTGAAGCTGTTTCATTGAAAATGTGACCAGAACACAAAAAAATGGGTAATTTTTGTCTTTTATCGCTAATTACTTATCATTAATCAAACTTCCAATAACTAGATTTTAGGTTTATTATACAGGATGTGACAAATGTTTGAAGGTTTTGCTCCTAAAATATTTTTTTCCCTGTATTTCTTTTTTGTATAATGATTGTACTTAAAATTATTTATGAAACCTATATTTATTGTTTTATATTATGTAACTCAATAATTTCTGATAAATTCTGTAAATCAAAAACATTTTTTGTAGTTGTGCGTCGATTTTATACGTACAGAGTTGTCCAAAACACCTTTATTTTTTAAAATATAAACATCAACTTTTAATTGCATGTTTAAAGGATTTCTAAAATTTTTAATTTTAAAGCCCTTTAGCAAATATAAAAATTTAGTAATATTCATAGCAAAAATTATTTATATTAAATATTGAAAAAAACTGGTTTGATAAAAAACAAAATGTGCATAAAAAATTATTAAAACTGAAATTGTTAATACACTACTCAAAAGAATTATCGCATATGCTCGATTTCTTCCATAAGCTTCAATACAAAAATGCTTTGATTAAAATGACCATATCTCTTTTAATAATTAAGTTATCAAGACAATTAAAAAAATAAAATGTTAAGAAAACGTGAAGCTATAACTTTATATTAACCGTTGTGGGTAAAAAAGTTTGAAAAAATGAATAATTTATAATCGCCCTATATTTTATAATGTACTGTTAAAAGGAAGAAATCTCATTTGTGAATAATTTATACCCTTACCCATTTCTGATATTTTATAATCATACAACTTAGTAGCTGTATTTTAAAACAACCTATCTTTTTATTTTCCTAAAAAACGTTATGTTTACACAAGGCGATTAGGTAGAGAAAACAAATTATAAAAAAATGCTGCACTATACAGGGTGTGACAAAAATGTTAAGGTTACTTTTTCAACTTAAATGTAAACTTCAGTAAGTAAAGGCAAGATTTAAATTTAAAAAATTACCTATAAATTTTTGTTACACCCTCTATAGTGGCAACCTTCATTTTTTTCAATACATTTCAAGGTGAGTTAATAAACATGTATTTTTAAATTATATAGAATGTAGGAAAAATTGTAGGTAATAATTTTTCAAAATTTAAAGTTAAAAAAAAATCCAATGGCTTTATTTATAAAATTGAAGAGAAAAAAATTGTGATATATTAGTACTGTTACGTAAAGTAAAAAAAATAGAAATTGCCATTAGACAGGAGGTGACAACAATTTTGAGGTTATTTTTTTAATGTAAATGCCTTTGAATTAATTTTTAAGGCAAGCCTGTGACTGACATTTGTTTAAATACCATATTTTATACAGGGTGTTCATTTAAAAACTTTTCACTCAAGTTATCTTCGAAACGAGACAGATTTGAGAAAATCGCCGAAACACGTCAAGATATTTATTGAGGGGGAACGTTTTTACAAAAAATTGGACGGCGCCCCTTTAACCCCTTAACCACCAGGGCCACCACCCCAAAATTCTTAAATGAGAAGGCGGGTCGAGTGATACATCATTTTAAAGCTCCTGACGAGTACTTTATAACCCTAGAATATGAAGTCAATATCTTCACGTATTACAAAATGGCGGTACTTTAAAAATTACATAAATACTTGATTTGGATGGCCATATTTCCAAAACTAATAAAGTTAGATGTACCTAATGTGGTATTTTCTTAAAGCTCATTTAAAGATCTTTTTAATGGTAAAATAATATACAGGGTTCTTAAATAAAAAAATATGTACTTTTTCTTCTACCCTGTATATTAATACCAGTATCACCATTAAAAAGACCTTTAAAAGAGCTTTAAGAAAACACCACATTAGGTACATCTAACTTTATTAGTTTCGGAAATATGGCCATCCAAATCAGGTATTTAGGTAATTTTTAAAGTACCACTATTTTGTAATAGGCGAAGATATTGACTTCATATTCTAGGGTTATAAAGTACTCGTCAGGAGCTTTAAAATGATGTATCACTCGACCCGCCTTCTCATTTAAGAATTTTGGGGTGGTGGCCCTGAGGGTTAAGGGGTTAAAAGGGTGCCGTCCAATTTTTTGTAAAAACGTCCCCCTCAATAAATATTCTTGACGTGTTTCAGCGATTTTCTCAAATTTGTCTCGTTTCGAAGATAACTTGAGTGGAAATTTTTTAAATGAACACCCTGTATAAAATAGTTAGACTATTAGACTATTAAAAAAATAGCATTTGGAAAAAATATACAGGGTGTAATTTGATTGATGGCTAAATAAACAGAAAAGTTCATATTAACATATGCCATAAACTTCTTAGCTTTTAAGCAACAGGGTGTTAAAGAAAAAAATCGTAATCTTATCATAAATTAAAAACTGTTTGAGATATTTTCATGAAATTTGGCACTCACCTACTCAGTACCAATAGGCATTTTTTAATGTGGAAGATTTTTTTAATATTTCTATCAGTGGCATCCATACGGTCAGTAGATGGTCACAAAAATAATTTTTAAAATTTTTATTTCTTTTCAAAAAATTCGACCTCTTGATCTTTTTGTCCGATGCACCGTTTTAGCGTAAAAAAATAAAACCGGTTATAATCCATGTTTGGTATATCGAAATTATTTTAAACTGGTGCATCGGAAGAAAAAAGGCAAGGGATCAAATTTGTTGCAAATTAAATGACAATTGAAAACATGATTTTTATTTTTGGAAAAAGCAATAGCCTACCATATATTTTTTAAAAATCTTCACTACTTGTTCCATACGGACGCCACTGGTAGAAAGATTTAAAAATCTTCTACAATAAAAAAATCCTATTGGTGCTTAGTAAGTGTGTGCCAAATTTAATTAAAATATCTCGAACAGTTTTAAAATTATGATAAGAATACGATTTTTTTCTTTAAACTTTAACGCCCTGTAGCTTAAAAGTTAAGAGATTTCGGACATATGTTTATAAGAACTTTTCTTCCTAAAATGGGCTAAGAAATCATATCCTGTATTTTTAGCCATCAATTAAATTACACCCTGTATTTGAAGTAGTAGATAAAGATGGGTCCAAATTTAATTCATTCTGAAAGCGATGCCGCCAAGTAGACAAAAAATGATAAAGAAACCCTTTTGTAAACAATGATTTATTGCAGCAAAAAATATTTAACCCGACGAGTTTCTAGTACCACGCCACGTGCCACCGGTTTTATAGTAAGCAGAGGCGAAATAAGAGAATGTTTTGTAAGTAGGTGATACGTGTTTTAGCAATGTATTTTTATCTAAAAATATGTAATCAGGCTCTGTCCGAGGCTATGTGCATTCAAAAAGGTTTGTTTACTTTATCATTTTTTGTGTACTTGGCGGCATCGCTTTCAGAATGAATTAAATATGGGCCCATCTTTACTAATATTTTATCAAGATAAGAGCACTGCTTTAACTTTCGTGATCTATGTTTAAATCAGCCTGTACCAAAGGTACAAAAAACCTCAACATAAGTTCGTAGTTTCGCTTTCAATTCCTTTATTCCACTCTGTGTTTTTTCAATACAATATATATTAAAGTTGGTTCATACTAACGCGAAAAGCGAATTGCAAAAGCGAATATTTGGCCAAAAAATTCGCGTTGTTTTGTCATGTTCATACAGCTGCGAAATTCGCCGAAATTCTAGGCAAACAACATAACCTACAAATTTCTATATTGTTTTTATTTCGTTGATGACGCTACTCTTGAATTCTTTTGAGATTGTCTTTGTTTTTCTTTTGATAATATAACATTTATCTGATGTGATGAATAAAGAATATAGCACATTTATTTAGCAACTAAGACGTAGAAACGCTGCAAATTTGTTATAAATAAAAAGGGCTAGAAAAGTTAATATAAATTTAAAACAAAAAACACAAAATACTTAAGAAAATAACCCAAAAGTAGTGTTCCAAACAGCTAATATAGAATGACATAAAAATAACAATATCAAAATTGTTTTTGAAATGACATATGACAAATAAGCTTTAGTTTTTACGCATGTGCGCACGCGAATATTCGCCAGAAATTAAAAATGGTCTCAAGTTTCTCGCCCACTAGATTTTAAATTTTGCGAATTCGCAACATCTTTAAACTATCTTTATTTTGAATTACCCGCCTTTAATTTTATGTGAAATTGACCAATGAGAATGAAATTCGCGTTTCGCAATTCGCTTTTCGCGTCTGTATGAACTAGTTTTAATTATCTGAAATAAAGTGAAAAACTTAAGCAACAATGGCAAAAACCGAATAAACACTGCATTTATAAACTCTGGTATACCAGTATATCAACCAACCAACCATAAACATCAACTTTTTCCTTACATTCATTTGCTGCGAACCATAATCTGGTACCATTATGCGCATATTCATTAAAAGCATTTATTAATTTCCCCATATCCATATGTATACCTACTTACCATTATGCAAACTAGGTGCTCTATAATAATAATAATAATAATAATATTAAAATATTATTCAGCTTATTAGGTTTGCATTAAATACCTGTTAAAGAATTTGTTAACAGAATGATATACTGAATTAACTTTTTGTAAGTTTATGGAAATTAATATCCGACAAAAACACATGTTGTAGTTTTTTTTTGGTTTGAGTGTTTACTGGTGAATTTGCATAATTACTGGCATATTTAAAATAGATATTATTGACATTGACACGCAAGCTTAACGTAGATAATAATGATAGTGAGACATAAGAGAATCTTGTCCTGATATGCGTTAATTGTTTTCATTTTTATGCAATAGTTATTATTAGAAAAAAAAAGAAAAAGTGTCGCCCTTAAATTTTTTTTTAAGATCTAGTATCTAAATTTAACAATTAAAAAAATGATATTTTTTGGAAATATATAAAAATTTGTGGGACTAGATATAAGTAAACTTTATTTAATTAAGCATTTGTTATTGTTATTACATAATTGCTAATAAGAACTTATACAACTTAATTTTTGAAGGAAAAAAGCCCCAATCCATTAGAAAATTGCAGTTTAATAATAATAATATTCCTGCATACTGATGGATTAGCAAATTTATTCGCTTATTTATAGTGTCCTATAGTGTAGTTTTTCTTTCTTATAAGTCGAGATTTAGGAGCTACATCTATTTTAATGTAGATAGTCAAGTATGCCCAACGTACCCCATAGGTGGGGTATGTTGAGCATGGGATATGGGGCTAGTGGAGGACTTAGAAAGTATAGTCAAATCATGGCTTGAATGTTAGATACGTTTACAATAAAAGTACATTTTGACAATTTTCCTTTTATATTTATATTCTTATGAGTGACAAAACAACAAATGTCATTAATAAAACAGCAACGTACCTAGCCTAGGTTAACTATTGAATTTAATACCTAACAATTCATCTTCGATTTTTAAACTTTTAAGCAGTTTTATTTTGCTTCTCTTAATGCCTGCTCTGCATCTGTTAAAATTGCAGCTTTTTATTATCTTCTGTTTAATTTGGCTAATTTTCTTGGACCAGCCTTTGTGTATGGTCGAACTGTTTCCAGAAAAATTTATACGTTGAGATAGGTCCAGCTCGTTTTCTTTGTTGCTTGTACAAAGTTCGAAGGGTTGCAGCCTTCTTTTAAATCTTGAGCAGACTCTGGTAGTCTTACTGTTACAAGTCCCGTATCCTAAAATAATAAATAAATAAAACATTTTATACTTAAAAACTGGGGTTAGTTGGGCGGCTCAAACCCCCCAATCTGAAAATTTCAAGGAAAAGTAATTTACTAGAAAACCGGTTAGAATTATATCCAAAATTTTTATACATATTAAAACTACAATAAATTTGCCAAGATTAACACTTACCTGATTGACGACGGAATTCCTTTGGCTGTTCTTGTTGGACAAAATTAATTTAAGGAAATTTGTTTATTTATTCAGCAGAAAAACATACATATGTGACTATTTAAAAGTAAAATAATAAAAAACATTATTTTTATTTAATATAGCCAACACAAACATAAATTCTACATAAAATATTGTACAGGAGCGTTTTTTAAAACTTACAATGGCTATATTTTCTAAACCAAGGCAAATATCAAAAAAAAAAAAAAAAACTTGGGGGAATATAAATGACGCATTTTTTAAAACACCTCTATCAACCCCTTAAGCTGCACCCCCAGTCACTTAGAAATTTTAAATGGGAACACCCCTTAAGTGGCACCTTTCTGGAAAGCTTATGAAAAATGCTTTTGTTAATTATAGAAAGTTGGGGTAAAATCAAAACTACTCTTAAATTTTAGAAAATAATACCTTATTATTAATAAAAATTCCAGAAAATGTCCAATTAAATTAATATACGATTAATTAAAATTTAATAAAAATTAAAATAATACTCTCTGTAGAGCTAACCCGCGCCCCTAAAAAGTTCTGGTTAGTTTTGGTTAGTTCTCTTTCTGAATTTTGTCGAGAAAAAAGTGATAGCAACTGGTCTTTGTTGTAAAGCGCTTGTGCAATAGAACTAACCAGAACTTCTTATGGGAGCGGGTTAGCTCTACAGGGAGTATTATTTTAATTTATTTTTAGTTTTTACATAATTTTACATTAATTTAATTAAACATTTTCTGGTATTCTTTATGAATAATAAAGTATGATTTTTCTAAAATTTGAAGGTAGTATTTGATTTTACTCCAACTTTTTATGACCAAACGAAAAGTATTTTTCATACGCTTTCCCGAGAGATGTCACATAAGGGGTTGCCATTTAAGATTTTAAAGTGACTGGGGGTGCAGCTTAAGGGGTTGATAGATGGGTTTCGAAAAATACGTCAGTTATATTCCCCCGGGTTTTATAGAAACAGTATTTTTTATTTTTTGATATTTGCCATGGTTTAAAAAATATAGCCATTGTAAGTTTCAAAAACGCACTCAGTATAAAAATAAAAATATTACTTATAAAAATTGTAAGCAAACCAGAAAATTAAATATATTCTATAAATCTATTTCCTCGTCACTTTCATTTGTCTCTTCACTTGAACTGCTGCTTAAAGAAATGTTTTGAAGCTCCTCGTCAATATCGGATGTTTGTACTGTTGTCACAGTTGAGCTTCAAGTAAATTTAGCACTTCTTGAGGAAAAGTGCCAGAACGTTTTTTTGGAGTTTCTCTATAGCTGTTAATTACCGGGTCAGATGTAATTAAAAGCATATTTAATAAATCTGTATTCGTGGCTATGCGAGAATTTTTCTTGTATTGCATTCACGAAACCTACGACAGTCCTTATTTCGTGCCTCCTGAGCTTCTTCAGAAAGCTGGCCTATCGGAAGGAGAGCATGCTGTATAATTTCGGCACCGTGTACTAAAAATCTTATGCAAGGTACATGGCATATAATACCACGAATAAAGACTTATATACAATTTTCTCGTCTCTTCCGTCAATTTTTTAAAATTTTCTAAATTAATTTTGTAACCAGATGCTAAAGCTGCCAATACAAAACCAATATTTTTAATTAATTGCAGGTCTAACCCGGTAATTTCCGCGCTAAGTTCTGGATTTTTAAAAACCTTCGTGCAGTGTTTCCATCATTTGAATTCCCGAAACCAGGTTTCGGTTTATCTACAATAAGTCCCATTCTGTTTTTAAATTCCCTCTGTATCATCTCTGTCCTAAACTTAATATTTAACTTATCTTGCTCTGCCCTTAGCTTGCCATTTTTTTATTTCAAGTTCTGTCAAACTGATATAAAAAGACATTCGAAATGGATCGAATGTAGGCATGTAATGTAGATAGACCTAGAAACTAAAAATGTTCAGATTGCTAACTGTAATGCAATGATTCCCTCAGTTCATGGATTTGGGAGTTGCTCCACAAACATAACATCTTTGGAGGAACGAGTTTCGGCCAGCGCATTACAAACTTCTTCCTTTCCATCCACGCATGGTGAGGAGTAAATTAAGTGGGAGATCAGTTATTACAAAAATCCCCAATATTACACAAAAAGCTGGTTTCAGCGTATCTATTTCATTTTTTAATCAGCTTCTAGTTTCGCTAAACCGTAAACTCAGTCGTCTCTTTAGAAAATATAAAACTCTCATTGGCCGTATCATCTACATAGCTGAGGGACGCTGGGGTTCCGCCAAACAACACTCACTATTTTACTTATGCTTCTGGGAATGGGTACAGTAACAGTAAAAACAAAACAAGTATTCATCAAAGAAAATTCAGTATTGGTAAATTTTGCTTATAATTGCTATGTCCTGAACTCCCCATCACTACATCCCCACCATACAATCAATGTAAACTTGTCGAGCAGCAGGTAATACGTTAGCAATGCACATTTCCTGAACTTACAAGCCGACTTTACAGTTAAATCCAGTATGGTTTGCAGTTTTATCTCTGCGCGGATTTCCGTTACAGAGATATCATTAGATAGAGGTAAGCAAGCCATTTTGGATTTAAGTACATTTTTATATGATGGAAACATCGCATGACCTGCCTTTAAGGCTCCATTTTCTGGTTTGCTTATAAGTGTGGGTACTAGATTTTTTGAGTCAACTATAGTAAGCTAATGCCTCATCATTATTTAACATGCGACCTCTGTTCATAGACTCTAACTTTTTTAATTCTGCCAGCTTTGCTTGATCTGCTACAATGTCTTTTACTATATTAGCCACATATTTTGACCTGACTTGCGCAAACTAACTTCTGGCAGCAGCTGTCAATTCTGGCAAACTTCGACTGTTCACAAGGTCTACTACCCGCCTTCTTTTGCCCTAAAAGATGCTTCCTCGCTCAAAACTTTTTTTTGGCCTACCCACACTCGTACTTGAAGAGGATAGCGGGTCGGACATTTCTTAATAAAATAAAAATTGAAGTCTTCGCCACCTAGCCAGTCGCCATATTTTTAAGCGTAAACCTGTCCCTGGATCTCCACAGGACGCCCATTTTTCAGCTATTTTATTCGATATTCTTGAAATTTTTATTTTTAATCAAGATTCTTTCAGTTATATCTTCTAAACAAAATTGACGAAATATAAATAAACAAACTTTTATTTTTTACGTTCTGCATGGAGCTTAACCCATTCTGGAGAAAGAAGGTCATTCTTGAATGAGTATGTCGACTCTAAAATTAATTTAAAAATAGTTCTACCCAAAAGTTGCAACTCAATTTTATACTAAAATGAAGCTAACTAAATTGGCTGGTTAACATGTATATAAATTTAGCCTGGGACATCCTGGGGACATTGACAAATTTTCTGCAAATATATGCTTTTATACCATTTTTGTAAGTTAACGCCCCAATCTAGTTGATTTTCTACAGTAAATATATTTTTTAAAATTATCCTAATATTGTAAAATATTAAGCAACTTACCTTGATATTGAGACCCATTTTAAAATTTTTTAGTAGTATTTAACTAAACTAGCACTTGCTTAAATTACACTTGTAAATATTTACTAATCCATCAAAATAAATTGCATCCTACCTGCCCAGGCTCGATCTCGCTCAGCACAATAAAAATATCTAAAATAATTGATATTCCGAGATACTACACTTTTAGCGTATAACAAGTAGTTGAATTCCTTAAATTAAATAGTGAATTTTGTCCGAACATAATTTAACTAAATAAATAGTTTCCTTATATAATTTCATTATAAAACAAATAGTAGGTAAAACATAATCAGATTAAAATCTAATGATCTATAGATTAACTTGTCAGCAGGTAGTATTACCTGATTAAACAGTTTTCAAAATAAATAAATACAAGGGATTTGTTGTAAAATAAATCTCGACTTATTTTAAAAAGGTGTTAAATAGGCACGGTTTATAAGTTCCATAAATGGAGATATTTATTATAACTTTAAGTTAATTTGGATTTAAATTGGGATATTTATTTGAAAATTTTGGTAATTCTTCTTCCCATCGGGCACCAAGCCGATTTTGATAATTTTTTGCATAACGGGCATTTTTGGGCGCTGATTACGAATCCAAATTAAAAATTGTTTTTATCTACAGCGCTTTGTACTCTAGATATCTATCATCAAACTTTAACCTTTACCTTATTTTCACTACATTTCCCCTTTTTTAACACAATTCTTAATTTAAATCTAAATTGTCTCACAATTTCATGTCTGTTTATATTATTAAATTATATGCGCACCTTTAGGGTACCAAACGAGAACGAATAATTATGCATTTTGCCCAGGAGACCAAACCATAAAAAAAAATAAGTAAGGTAAACTTTTATTAGGTAGGGTAGGGCGAGGCTAGTTGAGCAATTTTTTACTTGATCGGTTGTAGCTTCTCAAAAATAAGTCTTAATGGCTTATAATGCATACTGATTGATTAACAATTTATCCCTTATTAATAGTGTCCATAGTAATTTCTTTCTAATAAGTCAAATTTAGGAGCTACATCTATTTTAATGTAGATAGTCAAGTATGCCCAACGTACCCCATAGGTGAGGTAAGTTGAGCAAGGGTATGGGGCTAGTGGAGTACTTAGAAAGTAAAGTCAAATCATGGCTTAAATGTTAGATACGTTTACAATAAAAATACATTTTGACAATTTGCTTTTTATATTTATAATCTTATAGTGACAAAACAACAAATGCCATTAATAAAACAGCAACGTGCCTAGCTTAGTTAACTATTGAATTTAATACCTATCAATTCATCTTCGTTTTTAAACTTTTAGGCAGTTTTATTTTGCATCTCTTGTAATGCCTTCTGTATCTGTTAAAATTGCAGCTTTTCTCTATCTTCTGTTTGATTTGGCTCCTTTTCTTGGGTATGGTCAAACTATTTCCAGAGAAAATTTATAAGTTAGATAGGTCAGGTCGTTTTCTTTGTTGCTTGTACAAAGTTCGGGTTGCAGCCTCTTTTAAATCCTGAGGAGACTCTAGTAGTCTTACTGTTATAAGTCCGTATCCTAAAAATAATAAAAACAAATATTTCATACTTAAAACCGTGGGGTTAGTTGGGCAACTGTAGCTCAACTAACCCCAACCTGAAATTTTAAAGGAAAAGTAAATTTATTAGAAAACCGGTTAGAATTATATCCAAAATCTTTATACATAATTAAACTGCAATAAATTTACTTAAGATTAACACTTACCTGATTGAGAACGGAATACATTTAACTATCACAGATAAAATTTTCCGGCTTGCAATTATTTTACTTTTTAATCACAAAATAAACAATGCGCACGGATACTTTTCTCGATTGCCGCGTCACCACTAGTGGTCGCACAATGAGTTCCCCTCGCGCAACTCCTTCTTTATGCTATTTGATGCTTTCACGTGCGGTCGGTAGTTTTGAGATATTTTGATTGCCCAACTTACCTCTATGCTCAACTAGCCCCGCCCTACCCTACCCAAACGAGAAGTTTCCAAACAAGAAAACACCATAAAAACAATTATTATCAAGCTATTTACCTAAACACATTTTTTTTTAATAAAATAAAGGTTTTTTTTTCCAAAACAGCCAATGTCAAATTGTCAATATGGTCAGGATATTAAAAAAGAACTTTATTAAACCTTTATGGCTAACTCTATATATTTTTTTGTAATATGTTCGTAATACCGTATACCTGTATTTTGCACATCTGGAGATATATTTAAAGGTTCTATAAGCATAAGTTTTTTTAACCAACTTTAAAAACGAGGAGGTTCTCAATTCGCCGCGTTTGTTTTTTTTGTATATGTTACGCGATTACACCAGCATTTGTGACCCGATTTTAAAAATTCTTTTTTATTTGAAAAGTGGACTTTCGCGGTGGTCCCACAGAAAAAACAATGTCAGAATAGCGAGAGAAAGGCACTAGACTTATTTTTTCGTCAAGGCGGACTCCAGTCTTTTGCGGCAAAACTGACTCTAGTGGGCAGATGAGGGGAGCATTCAGAATCGAGAACCTTGGGGTAAAATTAACACTTTTTGCCTACCAAAAGGAGGTGGTTTACAATTCGCCTGTACGTTGTTTTTTGTGTGTATGTTACGCGAGCACTGTGTTTGTGGACCGATTTTAAAAATTATTTTTCTATTTGAACGAGTGCACTTCCGCGGTGGTCCCATAAAAAAATGAAATCGTGATCGCGAAAAAGAAAGGTACTAGACCTATTTTTTCTCTTTGCCGTACGTAGGAAAGATCAAGGCTGAATTCAGAATCGACAACCTTGGGGTAAAATTAACCCTTTTACCGAACTAAAAGACAAGCGGATAGCTGCAGCCCCATATCTATCGATTAGTTGCAGCCCCGCGTGTATCGATTTATAAGCTTTTGACAGATATAATGTATTCTACCAATCTACAAGCGGTTAGCTGCAGCCCCGTGCGTATCAAAGATTTATTGACAGCCCCTATAGAACTAAAGTCAGATATAGGTCGGGTCAAAGCTGTTCTGATTAGTTACATATATATAGATACTATATAGACAGAGTATATATAGATAGTCATAGTATAGTATCTGATATATGTATATATATATATATATATATATATATATATATATATATATATATATATATATATATATATATATATATATATATATATATATATTCATTAGTTACAACCTTCATTGCTGTCAGAAGCTTATAAATCGATAGAAGCTGCAGCCAACCGCTAAAAGAGGTATTAGTAGTGTTTTTTAGTAAATATTTATTAATTTAATTGTTATATTAAGAAACTAAAAAGCTAAAAATAATTATATAAAAAAATCAAACCGACTTAAAAAATTAGTAAAAGTCACTTAAAAGTTAAAAATAATTAAAAAAAGTCGGGTAATAACATATGTGCTCAATTACTCAATGTTAATAACTAAATAAACAAAAGTATTGTACTTTTATGCAATTTGCCATTACCCGACTTCTTTTTTTTCTTTATTATTTTTAATTTTTTAGTTACTTTTTCTAATTTTTTTAAGCCGGTTCAATTTTGTTTAAATGATTATTGTAAATATGGAAAAACCTTAACATTGGCACTATGTTAGAAACGACATTGGTTGTTTTTGCAACAAAACCCTTCAATTGTGGTCCCTCTATTTTTACTTTATTGAAATAAGTAAGTATTTGTAATGGGAACTAGCATTTTTCTGTGTGTCAGGTATCCAAATTACAATATGTAGATGAAATGTAAGTAATTCTATAAAATCGCATAATCTAAACACATCTAAAATGTCCTCATACAAAACAATACCCAAGAAAACACAAACCATTCCAGCCAAAAAGGTGCACGAACTGAACCTAACAAAGATTAGCCCTATTATCCTTCTTCTACCCATCCTTTTAAACGCGGGGCCCCGACTAACAATTGACAAAAGAACAATAGCCCCTTTTGAATTCGAAATCCCTAAGGGTGTCATACCGCCCCTCGAAAACCGAGCTCCAAACGCACACCACCTAATTATACATTTTTTAAACGTTTTAAATATTCTTTATACTTATTATTTTATTATTATAAGTTTGAATTGCGCGTATGGCTGGAAGCCTCGGGGTGCGAGTTCGATTCTCGCCAAAGGGCGCCGATACGTTGCATGCATCTTCTTCGTAAAAAATGGTTATTAAAAAGGTACTGTTAAGGTTTTCGGGTTCGAACTGCTAATTTTCCAAAATTTAAGAAAGGGTTTTGGGTTTAATTGCAGTGTGAAAAGTTTACCTGCTGTTTTTTGGCTATTGTTCGGTTTTAAGGTAAATTGTATAGTGTGGCTTGTGGGAAAATTATACGGCATAGAAGTGTTTTAAGGCGAAATTTAAATGATGCCTTGTTTAATATAATTTATTAATTTTAGGGTATCGGTACTAGAATTTTACCACAATTTTTATATCTAGCTACAGGATGTTCTAAATAGTAGTTTTTACAATACTTAAAACATTTTTTTATAAAACGTACTTTTCTTTAACGATTGCATATAGATGGGTCCAAATTTAATTCATTCTGAGAGCGATGCCGCCAAGTACACAAAAAATGATAAAGTAAAGAAACCCTTTTGTGAACAATGATTTATTGCAAGAAAAAATATTTAACCCGACGAGTTTCTAGTACCACGCCACGTGCCACCGGTTTTATAGTAGGCAGAGGAGAAATAAGAGAATGTTTTGTAAGTAGGTGATACGTGTTTTAGCAATGTATTTTTTATTATTTATCTAAAAATATGTAATCAGGCTCTGTCCGAGGCTATGTGCTTTCGAAAAGGTTTTTTTACTTTATTATTTTTTGTGTACTTGGCGGCATCGCTTTTAGAATGAATTAAATATGGGCCCATCTTTACTTTCCTTTTAACCAAATCTTTTTTTTGCTTACTTTGTATACCACTGCAAAAAATTAATATCTGATGATTGCATTTTGGGTTAGACCATGCAAAATTTTTTATAAAGAATAACTTTTTTTCCTAAAATTAATAATAAAAAAGTTTTCCATACGGTGCGAACTTAAGTAGACATAATTTGCGTGACGATAAAATTTGATGAATTTAATTCGAAATGCCATATTAAAAAATGTCTTTGCCAAAGTGTTCCATCTGGTATAAATTTCATGTGTCATGTCTTCCTTTTTAGATAAAAAAAAAACCCTGGTTATGGCTTTATTTTTTAATAAGTTTTATTTAATAAAAATATATTTCTTTTAAATTTTTGACTTTCTCTACCGCCTTAACGACCCAAATTCAGATATTACCAAGTTACCTATTTTAACATCAAGGGCCTTTCTCACAACCTATATAAATATCCTATAAAAATATATTATTTAAATTTTCTTGAATATTTCTACTAAATTAAAATGGTGTGCGGAAAAATGTACATACGACTCATAAGTGAAATCTGTGCGAACAACATAAATTTAAATACCATGCCTCGTCAGTTTTAAATCATTAAAACAATTACATGAGTCTTACAAAGTCATAAATAATAATTACGGAGTATCATTACAAATTTGAATAATTATACGTATTCAGCGCATTTTTTCGTCTTTATCTGACAGATATTTTCAATAATTAAATGTTATATTCGTGCCAAGAGATTAAACTGAATCTCGGATAAATTTGGATATTAAAAAATCACTGGGATTTAAGTCTGGTAAACGGGGAGGATTTTGTACAATGTGTAAGAAGTATATTGATTAAAATATTTTTAATATGGTGTATTTAATAACTATATATGAAATGAACTATGGAATCTGCAGCATGCAGGGAAATAAACACAAAATTATTAAAAACCTTTAAATTTATGCTCAGAATTTAAAAATACCTCAATAATATCAAGCTATTATCCAAAATCCTAAAATCAGTTCTTAGCTAATTTATTACAGTAATTTAATCAAAGCTTTGAGTCTTCGAGGGTTTAAATTGACTATATTTCAAAACACGACTGCGATTCGATAATACTGGTGATACATATAATTTTATCGATCCTTGTTAGGCAGAGAGAAAACACATTTTCTGTAATAATACATTGGGATAAAAATAAAAGCTTACGATTTTCTAACACAAAACAAAATTTTCTTTTGGTTCTATTTATTCAATTTTATTATATAATAAATATTTTTCTTTGTTTGTTGCAGAACGACGCGAGAGCATCAACTCAGAGCTCTCCCAACTCGAGAACCCCCATCAAGTAAAATCCGAACCCACGGATGCCGAAGAACCCAACCACCTGGATTCGAACCCAGGACCACACATGTGTCCTTACTGCGAGTACACTAGCGATAGTGAAATGAGAATTCAAGCTCACATTCTCGCACAGCATGGTTCTAACCATCCTGGTAATGTTCAGCCACAAGAACAGCAAGTGATTCACTGTCCATTATGTCAAGATTTGTTTAAAGACAGAAGTAAACTGGAAAGACACGTCATGCAGATCCATTCGGTGAATAGCGAAGGTCTACAAAGGTTGTTGATGCTTGTAGATCAAAGTCATTGGTTGAACCAGGCTTCCAGGACTTCTACACCTAACAACGCACCAACAGCTGTTCAGAATCAAGTTTCACCAACCTCCGCGTCTTCCAAAGAGTCTCAGAAGCTTGACAAGCTCGACGGTAGTAACAATGACGAAAATCCTGATCTTTTATCACCAGTAAGCGACGATGCCACTGAAAATGAGAGTGAAAGATGCAGTACGTGCTTTAAAACCTTCAGAAATGTAGATGAATTATGTTTCCATCAGAACGAGACTGGTCATCAACTTGAAGTCAAACAGACTCCAAGTGGTCCAGGTTATGTTTGCTGGAAGAAAGGCTGCAACCAGTTTTTTCCTACAGCTCATACGCTACAAATGCATTTCAAAGAAATTCATGCCAAAAACTCCGTTGCTAACATGTCTGTTAGTGAGAAACATGTATACAAATACCGCTGCAATCAATGTTCACTAGCATTTAAGACCTTGGAGAAGCTTCAACTACATTCTCAGTATCACTTGATCAGGGATGCTACCAAGTGTGTCTTGTGCGGTAGGAGCTTTAGATCACTCGTAGCTCTTCACAAACACGTTGAAAGTGTTCATTCGGAGTTAACCGATGAAGAACTGAACGCCTACAAGCAAAGCTTAATGAATAATCCGCTGTTGCTAGCAGGACTTCAAGGACAAATCTTGGATAGCTCTACTAATGACCTATTAAAGAAAGAGAGCTTACGAGGCGAGGAAAATGATAGCACTGAGTGTGACGATAGTAAAGAACTAAACACTAGTCACTCACTGGATGACAGTAATCAAAATGACGGAGAAAACTCGGATGACAGTATAATCTACAAAGATCAGCAGTTTCTGGAAGACTACCTTAACAGCCAAGCCATGGCAGAGGATAGCTACAATGATCCCAATAGAAAGTATAAATGCCATCGCTGTAGAGTTGCGTTTACGCGGCAGAGCTATTTGACAGCTCACAATAAGACTTTGCTGCATAGAAAAGGGGAAAAACTAAGTTATCCTATGGAAAAATATTTAGACCCGAATAGACCTTATAAGTGTGACGTATGCAAAGAGAGCTTCACACAGAAAAACATACTGCTCGTCCACTACAATTCCGTCAGTCATTTGCATAAATTAAAAAGGGCCATGCAAGAACAGGCGAACAATAACAACAACCCTCCGGTTTCACCGATTATCAGTGCTACGCAAGCGCAAAATTTATCCTTGACCCCAAAGAGCACAAGTAGCGATGACGACGACAAAAAGAAATACCGCTGCAACATATGCAAAGTTGCTTACACCCAGGGGAGCACACTGGACATTCACATGAGAAGCGTATTGCACCAAACAAGAGCAAGCAAGCTGCAAGATCTCGCTCTGGCGGGACAGATAGATTTGTCTAAACCCTTAATCGAACAACCCGAAGTCGTACAATCACCGAAACAACCCTCGCCGACACCGAGTGGAGGGGAGGTGGCTAACAAACAACCCTGTCCCACCCCTCCGTCGCCTTCAGGTATGTCAGGTAGTCTAACATCTTGCGCGAAATGCGGAGCTTCATTTGCGAGCCAAGATCAGTTGAACGCACACCAGTTATACTGTCTATTCGCAGCGCCCATGGGCGTATTGCAAAGTGTGAACGATGAAGGGCAAGATTGCGATCAGGACATCCAAAATCGTGTTATGTCGGCGAAAAAGGGTTCAGCAATGTATAAACATTTACTCGAAGGCTACGGGTTCGATTTAGTAATGCAATACAACGAAAGCCATCAAAGGAGGCAACGACAAGCGGAGAAAGAAAAAGCCGAAGCGGAGTTGAAGCTCAGGGAAAATTCTGTGAGTGAAATTAGTGCGGAAAATATACCAGAGGAAAACCAGCAGCAGGAAATTAACGATGTGCAGGAAATCAAGGAAGAAAAAGAAGAAGAGAAGGAAAAACAAACTAGTAGTGATAAAGATGAGGATGCAGCTAGTCTGCCCGAAGTGAGCAAATCAACTTGTCAAACGTGCAACAAGGAGTTCTCTAGTGTGTGGGTGTTAAAAAGCCACTGCGAAGAAGTGCACAAAGACTTAGTTCCGCTCGAGTATCTCGAAAAGTACGCGCAACAACTTAAAAATGAAATCGAGAAAAAGACTGTCGTGGTTACCGCAGCGACGAGTTCCACTACTAGTGCTCTTCCTCGCGTTACTACCCCTACGACGGCCGCGGGAGGTAGTTCGAGTCCTGATGCAGCTGAAACTACACCAGATAAAGACCAAGATGAAAGTAAAGACACACTACACGTCAAACTTAACCTTCAAACTCCTCCTGAAGCGGCTTCTACAGCTCCTAGCACCCCTACCAGCAGCACTACTCCTGCTAGTTCCACAGATTCGTTGCCTGCTAACATACAAGCCATGCTAGCACAAACGATGGCTCAGAATCCCATGGCTCTAGCTCAGCAAATGTCAGAAATGCAGGCTGCACTAAACGTTATGCAGCTTCAACAACTTAACTTTAATCCTGTGATGCAAATGATGGGTATGGGACTTCCCTTAGGACTCAATGCTTTGGCCGCGATGAACTTGCAGCCCCCTTTGGTGCCACTAATGATGCCTCCACCGCCGTATGATCCCATGGGACAGTTTGGACCTCAAGATCAGCAAGCTATGATGGCAAAGCAGCAGGCGATGATGCAACAACAAGCAGTAAGTTTATTATTATTTTTTTGAAAATATTTTTTATTGTTAAATAAAATTTACGTAAACACAGCTAGCCAGTTTAACAAATTTTACACAACATTTTTAAATACATTTTCCTTTTAATTTAGAAAATAGTAATTACTTTATTGCCATTTTACAGAGGTATGTTTGATAAAAATTTAACCTCAACATTTAACATTAATTTCGTCTTTTAATGGACTGGCTGGATTTTATAGTGCATTAAATACAGTTGTTTGCTATCGGAAACTACATTAAAAGCTTTTTAATCTGTTTAGGTGGTCTCAAACTTAAAAATTATCCCTTTTTTAAAGAAATTTGAGACAGTTTTTAAAAAGCAATTATAAAATTCTGTTTTTTTATTTCCTTTAAAACTTAAAAAAATATACAAAATGAGCCATAAAAGTTTTAACAAATGATAGGTTAAATTAGTCCTAATAATAAAGCATAATTACTAATGGCCTTCCAAATTACCAGATTTTTCTTCCATATATTTTTTATAATTGTTAAATGATTATTTAATTCAAGGTCATACCAAGGCAAAATATACCCACCACCCTAGTTTAACCCAAATACACATAAAAACGCCTGAGCTCTTGGGTATGTACCTGAGCATAATTTGTTTTCATTAAATATTTAAACAGCAAACCATAATCCACCCAAATCGTTTTAAATTTTAAATTATTTTGTATTTGAATATGTCTCGACACGAAAGGTAGGTGTCAAACTAGATGACAATGTTTACAATAATCTTAGGGTCAGTTTTATGATAGTTTAGTTAACAATTATATCTCTTGGCTAGTTTATATTTGACATTTCAGATAACCTGATTAGTCACCAAATGTTTATCTTTTAATTATGTCGCAGCACCTTACAAATTTTTTAAGCCTCTTAATAAAATGTATACATACAATTTCATAGCATAAATTAGAAGACAAGAAAGAAAATCACTAGGAGTTAAATCTGGTGATCGAAGAGGGCAATTATGTTAAATATTTAAAATATGCTTTTAAAAGTTAAGGAGATAAGTTATTGCTTGATGTAAAAACCTAGTCTAATTCATTAAAACAAAAAATATTAATTTAAATTTAAACATTACACTTATCCGGGCACATATTTTAAGGATTACGGTGTTAATTTCCATTGTGAAACTTCTTAATGTTATTAATACATCTATTTAAATAAAATATTAGTATTGTTGTGCAAATAGAACGAGTATTTTTCGTTTGTACCACTTAAATTAAAACGATGTTATTTCGCAATCGCATATGGATTTAATTAAATTTACTTATTGATGGGGAATTCACTAGGATTAATTAAACATTATCGTGAGTCGAAATTAATTATAATTTAACACAACAAATTGGAGCGTAATACGCTGTGTACCGCGTTTCGGGTTAATTTATGTTACATTTATGCATCCCTTCACAGTTTAACAAAAGAATCCTCGAACTTTTCACTAAGTTTATTCTTTAATTTTTACGATGTTTCCGCTGTGAAATCCTTCGGCTAATAAAATATCTTTCTCTTTCTTTTAAAGCGTGGAATCTTTAATGATTTTATCAATAATTCATTACTAAAGACAAAATTTGAAAACCAAGTTAGCCATTAAAAGAATTAATAGTTAAATAAAGTTAATTAAAAAACGTACTCTAATTCAAATCGTGACTAAATTTAAACATAAAACAACAGTTATATCTGATATACTTACGGTCTTTTATAGAAGTATTTTTTTTACTTGAGCCTGAAGATTCAGTCCTTTTTTGGTCGATGAGTCACATGATCTATTGTTATTCCACGCGCTTGCATCAGTTAACGCTATTTGCTTTTGGTAATTTTGATGGCCACCTTGTTTGCCAGATTTTGTCTCTATTGATTTTTAAATATTCATTTGTAAACGTACCCAAAGTGAATATTGATTTTATTTGGTATTGTTGGCATTCATCAAGCTATAATGTGACAGCTCAATTTGTTTATTAATTAGTTCATTAAAAAGAGCAAAGACATACATTAGACTGGGCCAAAAAAACTACAATTTTTTTTATATTTTCAATTTATTGTTCAAAGTGACAAAAGAAAATATCGTGAAGGTTTGAGCCCTAAATTATATTATTAAGAAGTCTGTCTTTGCAACAAACAGTTTTTTAACAACAATCTTTTTTAGGCAAAACTTGCAAATTAATGATCTAAAAAATTTATCAACACACAATTTTAAAGAAAACTTCAAAAAGCTTCCCTCGAAAATTGTCAACAAAGCCGTTTCCATGTAATCGAGCTTTGTACATTGAACAATTTTTTTCTTGAGTTTGGATTTTTGTTACTACTACAATTATTAATATTTAATAATCCAATACAGATTTTTAAAGGAAATTTGATGCGCTACAAAAAAGGTCCTTTAATGTTTTCCAGTAAATTCACTCCTTTAAAAGTTATTTGACGTTGAAGTTGCAACCAAAAGTAATTTCAACTTCGACTGGCTTTGAAGGAGTGAATTTATTGAAAAATGTTAAGAGACCCTCTTGAAGCGTAACAAATTTTCTTTAAAAATTATCTTTTAAATATTTAAAAAATAATATTTTTAGAAGTAGCAAAAATTGAAACCCAAGACGATGGCCGGATTTTGTATCTATTGACTAAATTTTAATAGGACGTTAAACCGCACTCCTGTTATTATATTATGAACTATGCAATATATAACTGGCTTTACAGCTAAGATTTATAATCTGAGGCTCAGTTTGCACTTTGGATTGAAAAATGCCACAATATTAAATCAAAATTAACACAACTGTAGGTAATTATAAAGCACTTCCATATAATTTCCCGTTAACCAGCGGTTTAACCCGAGAATTTGCACTCCTTGTGATCATTTACACTTGGCATTTGAAGTATGCTCCGCTAACAAAGTAATGTTAAGTAATTATATACTGTTGTTACATATCTTAACGTGGTTTGATTAAAAAGTTCGTTGCATAAGAAGGAAGTAACATTTTTTGAACTTTCATGGACTCCTAGGTCACCAGATTTTGTGTCTATCGATTAACTAAATACAAAAATGCATTTTCAAAAAACATGTTTTTTGTGCATTGGCCTTATCTACTGCCTGATTTTGTTAGCATTAATTTTCAGCTTAATTTTAAAAACTATATATACCGAGTCTCAACGAATTTATTAGACAAGCCATAACTCCTAGAGTATTAGAGATATCAAAATGAGACTTGATATAGATAAATGGTATGGAAAAAGGGGGTTTTCGTATATTTTTTACTTTTCAGTGACTTCCGGTTTAACCGAAAATGGCTCCAATTCAAAAATGAAGTAAAAACTTTAAAAAATGTTCAATTACTATTTAGAATTGCCTCAGAAATTCAAAAATGTTAAAATATACAGGGTGTTCTAAACGAATCCTTAAAATCGAATTTCAAATAAGCATATCCCTAATAGAACACACTCTTTATTTGGTTGTTAGCCTCATTTTTTAAAACAATTAAATTTAATAATTCTTCGTTGGATGGGGCTGTATACTAGCCTCCTTAATTACCCGATTTTGACACCATCGATTTTCGTTTTAATCCTTTTTCACTAATTTCGGAATTCTTTCATGTTTAAAATTCTTTTTAAAACCCTAAAATGTATTCCAGTTGTAACACAATACATACACACCACAAAAGAAGAGAAAAAGCTTTTGATACATTGTCCAAACGGTAAACTAAATTTCAAATAATACGCAGGTGTTTTCCAACTAAAGAAGTAATTACTTTTAAAGTTTTTGTCACTGAGCTTAAATCTTCCTACCTGGAATTAGTTTGTTCTAAAATTTAGGTAAAATTTCTAATAAAGTCTGATTTAGGGGCATGTTTGCTCTCTTAAACGCGCATTTTTGTTGAATTTACCTTAAAAAATTTTGTCCAAACATGATTAAATTTAATATTTTTGATTTATTGTAATCGATAAAAATTACAGTAGATATAAAAGTTTCACAAAAGGACTTATGGCCAGTTTGTTAGCCAGATTTCGCCCCCATTGATTTTTAAATAAAAGTAATTATTACATGGACGCCGTGTATTTAAACGACTCCTGTTGTTAATAGAAATAAATTATTATTAAAATTTTTGTCCTCTAGCCCAAATCTTCCTACCTGGAATTAGTTTGTTCTAAAATTGAGGTGAAATTTCTAATATCGTCTGATTTAGGGGCATGTTTACTTTCTTAAACGCGCATTCCTAAGGTTAGCTTAGCAGATGTCCGGTTTTCGACCAGACTGTCCGGTTTTTCTGTTGTCTGTCCGGTCGGCAAAATCTTAGCAAAGCAAAAATTACATTAAAGGTAATTTGTTAGTTTAAATATCAACGGTATTTAATTTAGTGTTTGTGGTTAATTTTATATAATTAATACTTCCAGTATTCAGCCTAGGGGTATGCAGTTAAGTTGATTTTTATTATTCTCAAAAATTTATCAGGATTGAAAAAAATAAGGGCTAAAAAGCTGTATTTTTACTTGTTAATTTAAGTACAATAACAAACTTGCTTAAAAGCCAGTAGCGTAATTTTTTTGTCGGCAATCTTCGTTTAGGTACGTAACCCTGAAAATGCCACTGAGCTAAAGTGAACTTTTTTATACATAAATAGATCTTTTACCAAATTTAAAAATGAATTAATGTTTTTTTTTTCATATCCGTTTATTTTTCTGCTGCACATTTGGCAACCCTACGCATTTCTGATGAATTTATCGTAAAAATTTTATTTAAATAAAATACAATGAAATACAAATTTTTGATTTATTGTAATCAATAAAAATAACACAAGACATAAAGGTGTCACAGACAGACTAATGGCCATCTTGTTAGCCAGATTTTGCCTCTATTGATTTAAAAAAAGTGATTAATACACAGACGCCGGTGTATTTAAACGACTTTTGTTGTTGATAGATATTCTTTTTAAAGCAAATTGGTTACAAATAATTGTTAAGTTGTTATTGGGGACACAGCAATTAAGTTTATGAAATTAAAAAACTATTAGGCTTTTAGGATACTTTCTAAAGAGTGATATTTTTTTAAAAACCTATATTACTGCCGTTTTAAAATTTTGTAAGTGTACAGGGTATTCAAAAATATGTGAGCAGTCCTCATGATTTATATAGAATACATAAAAATAGTATGATGACAAGTTCTTATCTCTCTCTCTCTCTTTCTGTCTGTCTCTCTCTCTCTCTAAAGATATGTGCTCTTAAAGGACGCCACTGAATATCGGTTTTTCTTGTACAACTTTTAAAGTAGTTGGTACAATGAAATATATTTTCTAATATGATAAACACCACTAGTTAGGCCATCAAAATACCATGCTTTTGTTTTGATTGTATTTTTTTTGCTTTTGTGAAGGACTACTTTTTCCAATCAGTCCGATTTTTTCCTTTATTACTTACTTTTTACCGAGTTTTTAACCAACACCCGTATTTAGTACACCAGTCATAATTTGGACAAAACATTTTATTTTTATAATACGACATTTTATTCAAGTTTTTACCCTTTTTCTCACAGAAATAAAGAAAATTTATTTTAAAATTCTATAATTACGCCATTTAAAGTAATTTTTAAATTAATATCAATACATTTAAAAGGCTTTAAAAAACAAGCTTCTGTTAAAGATACCAATAGTTTTTCGTTATTTAACGTTACCGTTGCCAATACAGTTACCTTATTATTCAATACAAGTTCTCCCTAATCCGCCAGTTTCTAGGTTGTCTCGTGTAGATAATTAGACAAAGACGTTTGTTATTATAAAATGTTCCGTTAATATTTTTTAAAACCATTAATTAATAATGCCCGAAAATAGTAAAACATAAGACATTGTCCTGGTTATTTAAAATAAAAATTATCGTATAGAATTTTAATGACAGACTTATTTTTCAACTGTAACTGTAACATTATTTTTTGTATTATAATTAATGGATAATTTAATTTTTAGAGGTTACTGGACTAGAGAAAGAGTTTTAACAGTTTTTAAGAATTCTATGTTTTTTACCTTTTTTTTATTTATTATAGGTAAACTTTTCTGTAAAATGTAGAGGAAAGTCAATAATTAAACCCCTTAAAATTAACATAGAATTTCCTATGTTCCGTTCGGTGTGACGCACCACCCGGTATACACTTGTCCTAGTAATCCTCTAATTTATTAATTCCTCATCCAAAGTGAGCGTTCTGTTACCTCTTGGTTTAATAAAAATTGTTTTCTACTGGATCTTTTTTAAATTGTGAGAATACCTGGAAGCCACGGGGAGCTCTAGATCTGGCATATAGGGTGGATGATATAACAATTCTTACGTTAATTCAGTACCTACTTTAAATTTTTGTTTTGTTTTTGGATATGGATTCGACAGTATTCGATATTTGAATAGTTAATATCCATAATATTTTAAACTTTACATTTAATGTATAGGCTCTTTGTTATTTTTTTTTATAAAATGTAATATTATTGAAAATTGTACAATAGCCCCCTTATTTTACCACACACCCTTAAGTTTCTTGACCGATTGTTAAATCACCCTGTATATATTTTTTTAGTTGATAAGAAATTAATAAAAATAGAAACCAAAGTCATAATTATACATTCCATTATATGTTAACCAACGCTAAGAATCGAACCGCAGCACTTGATTATTTTAATTGCCATTTGGTAAGATGTAGCCTTGCATTGTGATAATTATCTTTAATTGATTTATGGCCAATTTGTTACAATTTATTAAGACTTTGTACCGTTTATCGTGAGACTATTAAGAATATACAATAAATCTTAGAAATCTGGCTAATGTCCCTTTTACGAGAACACCGATCCGATCGGTTTCTTTTGAATTTCTCGCTTTCTGAAAGGTTTATTGATATTAATTAGCATATTATGTGAAAATTAATTAATTTTTTAACCAGCGGTTAAATATTTTGATTTTATATTTATGCAGGGTAGTTCAGTGTAGCAGCAAATTGTCAAAAAAGCAACTTGTATCGTATTATGCCTCTTAGCTTTTAAAAGGAAAAATCAAATAGTACATATTTACACATTACAACTTCAATTTTCTATGTATTTAAATTATACTATTTTTCTTTGCAGGTCGCCAATGCAGCCGCTAACCAAAAACGTGCTAGAACCCGCATCACCGACGACCAACTCAAAATCCTCAGAGCTCACTTTGACATCAACAACTCCCCATCCGAAGACCAGATCCACGAGATGGCCAGCCAAAGCGGACTTCCACCTAAAGTGATTAAACACTGGTTTAGAAATACTTTGTTCAAAGAACGACAGAGAAATAAAGACAGTCCTTATAACTTCAACAACCCTCCTTCGACTACGTTAAATCTGGAAGAGTACGAAAAAACCGGCGAAGCAAAAGTTCAGCCCTTAAATAGTTCTTCTGGTAGTAGTTCTGATGAAGCTAATAAGAGCAAAGACTTGGCATCTCCGCTCCAAATCCCTATGCATCCTATTGCAGAAGTAAAACAGGAAATCAAAGAGGAACCTGCGGAAGACCATATGGTTCATCATCAACAAAAATTTGACCAAAAACCGAACGAGTCCTTGGAGGAAAAGGCCCAAAATTTATTCAACCTTCCCCCAAACTTGCAACCGCCTCAAAGCCCCGCAACGTCAGTGGCTTCTACAGAGAGTATGAACGTTTCCTCTCAACCCACAACCCCGACTAACCTTACTTTGAGTTCGATTATCGCATCTCAGCTTGGGGATAGCCTTACCACAAGCACACCCACTCTAAACATGTCTGGATTACAGTCCCATCATGGCTTAACTAGCCCGATGCTTCCACCACCAAAACTTAATCAGCAAAATTTTCCCAACCCCAACAATCTTCCCAGCTATCCGCTTACTCCCAATCGGTGCATGAGCCCTAGTAGAGAGTATAGCAACCCTGGAAGTCAAGGTTCTTGTGGATCTTCAGGAAAACGTGCTAATAGAACTAGGTTTACCGACTATCAGATCAAAGTACTGCAAGAATTCTTTGAAAACAACGCTTATCCAAAAGATGATGATCTAGAGTACCTTTCAAAACTTTTGAATCTAAGCCCTAGAGTCATCGTAGTATGGTTTCAGAATGCGAGACAGAAAGCCCGAAAAGTATATGAAAATCAACCAGCTGCTGAACCAGCGCCGGGTATCGATGAAGCGGGTGCCAACAGATTTCAAAGGACCCCAGGTTTGAATTATCAATGCAAAAATGCCTTTTGGTGTTCCAAAGGTACTACGAATTAATCAGACATCAGAAAACCCATTGCTTTAAAGAAGAAGATGCCAAACGAAGTGCTCAGGCTCAAGCTGCAGCAGCTCAAATCGCTGCTGTACTTAGTTCCGAAGATTCTAACTCTAGTACAACTGTAGAACAAAATCAACAACAGCAGCAACAGATGCAGAATCAACCTCAAAACCTAATGACGCAATCTAGTCAGTGTTCTACGAATCAAACAATGAGTCCGGGACCTCCGAATCCAAGTACTACACCAACACCAAGCCAAGGTGGAGGAAATTTTCAGAGTTCGTCACCAACTCCTTCAGAGACTAAAGAAGGAACTTATCAGTGCGATAAGTGCAATCTAGTGTTTCCCAGATTTGAGCTATGGAGGGAGCACCAGCTAGTCCATCTTATGAATCCAAATTTATTTCCCGCCTATCCCCCGACAGCCCTTTTGGAATTTTGCAACAACACGCTCAATTACAACAGCTAAACGCCAATTTGGGGGATGTTACAAAGCAGAATAATCAGGTGTCGCAAGCAGCCAACGTACAACACCCCTTAATTAATATGTTAAATAACGTGACGGGGCAGAAACGTAAGCTTGAGGAGTTTGGTGACGTAGAGAGTGATACCTCGGATCAACCTAAAGATAAGAGACTCAGAACGACAATACTACCAGAACAGCTAGATTATTTATACCAAAAGTACCAAATCGAAAGCAATCCTTCCAGAAAAATGCTAGAAAGTATCGCAAGAGAAGTTGGGTTAAAAAAGCGTGTGGTTCAAGTATGGTTTCAGAACACCAGAGCTAGAGAAAGAAAAGGGCAGTTTCGAGCTCATGCACAAGTCATTAACAAGCGCTGCCCTTTCTGTCCCGCCCTTTTAAGGTAAAAAGTGCTCTGGAATCTCATTTGACTACAAAACATGCTGATCAGTGTGCTAGAGGAGACATCAACATTGATGCACTGCCAGATGAAGAAGTCAGCTTAGAGAGTGCTCCTAGTTTATCGGGAGGCAGCGAGAACAAATTCCAGCAACAGAATCCTAATTTAATGCCACCTTTGTTCCCAAGTTTGCATCCGGACATGGAGAACTCTATCAAAAAGTATTATGAAGAAAGTATGAAAAGGTATATCAATGAACTTCAGCAGCATGCATCTTCATCTAACGGAGATAAAAGTGAAATAAAAACGGAAAAAGGAGAGGGAGGCGAAATCCCTTTGGATCTTTCCAAACCCGTGGATCTCTCCAGACCTATGAAAGTTTCCATGGAGCATGGAAATCTTTGTGATCCAGGACCATTAACTGATCTAAGTGAACGATCACTTTGTGATGAAAGAAGTGACTCGATGTCAGAGACGACTGAATACTTTGATGACGAAAGCAACCCTACGTCCCCAGCGAGTAGTACCCAAAGCGTTACTCAGCGACAACTTAACACTTCCGGTGGATCCCAGCACGGTGGTAACAAAAGGTATCGAACCCAAATGAGCTCCATTCAGGTAAAAATTATGAAATACCTTTTTGCCGACTACAAGACACCTACAATGGCCGAATGTGAAAGCTTAGGGCGAGAAATTGGTCTTCCTAAGAGAGTTGTGCAAGTTTGGTTTCAAAATGCAAGGGCTAAAGAGAAGAAAGGGAAGATAGCTCTTCAGAAAGTCTTGGGTCAGCCCGAGAACGAAAACCCTCAACTTCCAGAAGACTGCCGATTTTGCAACTTCAAATATTCTCACAAATACTCGATTCAAGACCATATCTTTACCAAGAGCCACATAGCCAATGTTCGTATGCACCTAGAAGCTCAGGGAGGAAAAGACTGCCAGGAAGGAAACGAGTTTCAAGTTCCTCAACTTCCAGGAGGCTCAGGCGGCATTAACGCTGACTCAACCACTACCAACCAAGCAAATAACCAGCTGCAACAATCGACTACCAACCAGAACCAATTAAATAACAACACTCACCTTCAACTTCTTCAGATGGCCGGTATTCCGATGCAGGGTACCAAGACACCAGAGCAAGAGGAGACCGCCGAGAGCCTGTTTCAACAGTTGTACGCACTTGGAAACAACTCCAATTTTGGTGTTCAGAACCAATACGTACACCATGCGATGTTCGGGGCTAATGGTAAGTTAAATGTTGTGGTTAAATAGAGATTTTTTAGATTAGAATAAGGTGTGTGGGTAGATAGAAGACGTATAGTTAGTGGTGATTACACACTAGGGTGGGTAAAAAAGCGACTATTTTTATTTTTATTTCTGACACTAAAAATTGGTTCCTAGGCACCTCCAGAGAATGCCCAGCAGCTATTAGCTCTTAATTTTAATTGCGCGGTGCAAGGTGCGCCTTATTACTGTTTTGCATATTTTTCTTATTCCCATATATATCATAATTCGTCATGCAACAAATCCAGGCATGAATTTTTAGTAAAATACCTTTTATTTTTTGATTTTGAAACTTACCTAAAATTAATTATTGACAGTTAAGTTTCTACTATTTCTATTAGAAATTTAAAGCTCTACAATAAAATCTTTTATACTCTTTAAGTCAGTTACAAAATTCAAAAAATATATATTAACTTAATTAATATATTTTTAAATTCTTCATTCTTTAACTTTGAATAGCTTTTTAATGGTTAGAGAGAAATAGTAGAAATTCAATTGTCAATAATTATTGTTTAGTACCTTACAAAATTCAAAACAAAAAAGGTATTTTTCTTTAAATTCTTGACCTTAAATATCTGTTTAATGGTTAGATTTAATAAAAAAAAATAAAAGACGTTTATTCGTAGACCGCTCAATTTTCTTCCATCAATTCTGAGATTTTGTTGTATGGGACTAAGAAAACTATGCAAAACTGTAATAAGGCGGGCCTTTCTATTAAAATTAAGAGCTTATTTTAGTCGAGCACCCTCGGGAGGTGCCTAGGAAACAAATTTTTAGTATCGGAACTCAAAAAAAAGTTGATCTTTTTGACCCATCCTATTACAGACAGTAATTTTTGACGGTTTTGATGTAAAATACATATTAAAATTATGACTAATAACCGAAAACAAATTAAAATATAGAATTGACATAAATGAAATAAGATTCCTATACAGAAAAAAGAAGTTAGTTAAACATTCAAAGTCCCATTTCTTTTGCATAATTCGTCAATAACCACTTATAAAAGTTCCTTCATTCAGAGTTAATAACTTCTGCTCTCCTCGAGGCAATCGAAAAGTCCATTTATATAGAAAAACAGCCAATTTCCGCGTCGGTTATCCCTGGGAAATGAGAAATATGAATTAATTTTTCATCTCCCTATTGTATTTCCCATATTATGAATTCGTAATGTGCCGAAGTCTTATACTGGCGGCTTTGTACGTGTTTTCCTTTTCTTTTTGGGACGCATCAATAATGGATGGAACACGTCTTATTACAATCACCCCGTAAGTTTCGTTTTGGCAGAGGCGCACGGAGATATTTAAATTATTATTTTTAGGAAAAAGAATAATCAATTTTTAACATAAATGAAACTTAATATAAAATACCGTGAGTCAACGAATTTATTAGACAAGTTATACAGCTATACAACTCCTATTGTAAAATTAGATAAAATTTAGGTGGGTTTACATCTGACATTTATTGCATGACATTTATGTCAGACAGAAATTCTGGCTAATGTAAACAATAAAAAATTTCTATCACACATACATTTTTGACCACAACAACTTGATAATGGCTGAATACATTACGTGTAAAAGCCAAAAACCGGAAATAGAATAGAATAGAATAAATTTTTGACCGTTTAGATAAGACAGAATTTCTATCTGACATAAATTATTATGCAATAAAAGTCAGATGTAAACCTATAGTAGGAACCATATTTATTTCATTCTAAAAGCGATGTCGCAAAGTACACAAAAAATGATAAAGCAAATAAATTCTTTTGTGAACAATGATTTATTGCAGCAAAAAATATTCAACCCGACGACTACGTTACGCGTTACAGGTTTTATGGCACGCCAGAGACGAAATAAGAGGATGTTTATGAAGTACGTAATACGTGTTTTCGCAATATTTTTATATATTTATCTAAAAAATATGTGATCAGACTCTGTCAAAGGCTATGTGCTTTCAAAAAGGTTTGTTTACTTTATTGTTTTTTGTATACTTGTCGGCATCGCTTTTAGAATGAAATAAATATGGTTCTAACTATACTATTAAAGATATCAAAATAAGACTTATAGGCATAGGTAAATGGTATAGAAACAGGAGAGTTTTCGCATAATTTTCACTTTACAGTCATTTCCGCTTTAACCGGAAATGTCTCCGATTTTGAATTTTTAAATGGAACACCCTGTATATTTTATTATGTTTGGATTACTATTTAAAAATTATTTTAAGCCTATTTGATTTTTTAGAGCAATATTTAATCATCAAATTACTATTTAGAATTGTCTCAGGAATATAAAAATGTTAAAATATACAGGGGGTCCCATTTAAAAATTTAAAATTGGAGTCATTTTCGGTTAAACCGGAAGTAACTAAAAAGTAAGAAATCTACAAAACCTGTCCTCTTTGCATACCATTTACTTATACCAAGTCTCAATTTGATATGTCTGGCAACATAGATAATATTGTTAGAATTCTTCTTGTTATTTTTTATTTATCTTTCTATACATTGTTAAGAAGCTTATAAAAAGGTCTTTTAAAAAATGTCATAGCCAACTATGATTTCCGTTTAAAAAATCGGAATACACCCTTCTATTAAGAAGATAAATATCTTCAAGTTCCCTATTTACACTTTTTTCTATTCCGAATATTAACTGAGTTACACAGGGAAAACAAATTTTTGGAAAAAATAGTTTTTTCAAAATATCTAGTAAGCCATGATTTTTTGGACGAAACAAAAAGTGATTTAAACTATAGGCTTTAAAAACTACAATTCCTTCACCATTTAACCATCTCTGTAGCTGCAGCGATTTCTATGGTATCTGTTCTAAATATCGAAAAAAACTCACCCTGTATACAAGAGGGCTTCTTTTTGTCGCCGATTTCTTTACACGTGACCGTAATTCTGTTGAGGTAGCAATACCTTTGTTCACGGGTCTAGTAATGAACCGATTCTGAACCAAAACCGAAATGGTTTAGAATTGTTTTAAAGCGCATGTCTAGTTATTTATTTGTTCGGAATTTTTATTTACCGCGAACGATTTTCTATACAGCTGAGGATGTATTCTAACCTAGCCTTTTGGTTAGGATTTTTCATGGTTAAATTGGATACTATACAAAAAAAAAATTAAACAAAAAGGTAAATTGTTATACTGTCGAATGCCACTCGAGGTCTCTCGGCGGAAGACGAGGGATTTCCTGCCTCCTCTCGTTTTTAACATAAGTACCTATGTGTATTTAACTGAAGATAAAATTAAAACAAGAAATGGTAAAATCTTGTAATATTATCTATATTTTTTAATTGAATCTTTATTTATTTTATTGCATTCATACATTCATACGGAATACAATTAAAAATCCTTTGTTTATATACGCTCAGAATCACAAAAATATAAAAAAATATTCAACAGGTATATTAACCCGCATAAAAAGTGGCAAAACCAAATAAACTGTAATATAACGGTTTATTTCTCTACCACAAAAACAGAAAACAGCTGACCATGTCGACAATACGCCTGAAATTCTGAACTGAACTTTTAGTTCCAACAAAAATCCCAGGACTGCTAATCAGGTTACGAACCGGTAACGAACTGATTCCATTGTAACCCGCGAACACAGAACTGTTACTAAAAATTCAGGATTTTACTAACCGCGAACGCTGCTTTTTTACTGCGCATGCGAATAGTCCCAGAACCGGTTCAGAATCAAACCCGCGAACAAAGCAAAAAAATCGGTTTACAGAATATAATAATATTCATGGGTATAGGTTAAGAATCACCCTCTAAGCCGATTTTTTTGTTCTAAATAATAATTTTTTTCTTTTTGTCCTTTTTGTCAAATTCAATAAAAATTAAAATTTTGTTTTTTCTCTACCACTGGATTTCTATACACCTCAAGGGAACTACACTTTTTCTTTTTTCCAAGATAATGCCGAGAGAATTTCTTATATATCCTTATCGCGCTCAGGTAATTTATCATTCCAAAACGTCATAATTAACTACCCCTCGGAAAATAGAGGGCGCTCTTCGTTTATTATTCATTGGATTCCCCGACGCTGCGGAATAAAAATTGGGCCGGCGCTTTTTAAGATTAGATTGGACATTGGGGCTATATTCGATGAAAAAATATTGGGAATTTTAATGGAAAGTAAAATTGAGATGGAGTTGAGTCCATTGGGCGGCCTGCTAATTCTACAGGGTGTCTAATTCGGATAAGAAAATTCGATTTAAAACATGTATCTATAACTACTTAGTTTAGGCTATTTTTTCACCACTAAACACAGTGTATTAGTTTTATTTTTTTTTAATGTCTTTAGAACATCATATGGCACGTTTGTCTATTAATAAAATTAGATAAAATTCAGGTTAGGCTTAGGTTTATTGTCAAAAATGACATATCTTTAAAGATGAAACAGTAGGTATGAGTCACATACAATGAGGTTGATTACTTAATTTTGACAAATAATTAAAAAAATAAAACCTCAATCTAACCCATATTATTTGTTCTTAAACTACTTCCATATTGCGTTTTTTTTTTACTTTTCTTTCTACCACGAATATTCATACCGCCCTATATAAAAGCGGCACTACCACCCGGCCTGTCAATGTCAAATGTTTCGGGTGTCGGACTGGGCAAACGCGTCACTTTTTTGTCGGTAAGTTTTCCACAAGTCACAAAACCATAAGCCCCATGGGCATGTTTTGGTTGTCGGATTGGGTAAGTTTCGTTACTGTAACCCTTACGATTTTTGGGACAATGTTTAAAAATTACATGTAAAACATTGTGGTAAACTTGGCCGACAAAAAAGTAACGCGTTTGCCCAGTCCGACACCAGAAACATTGAACCCGCCCATTTCTATACCCGAAACACGTCAATTTTGAGCCTTATAGTTTCGTGACTGTAACCCTTGCCATTTTTGGCATAATGTTAAAAAATTGGATGTAAAACATTTCGGTAAATTACTCCGACAAAAAGAGACGTGTTCGCCCAGTCCGACACTTAAATAGGTTTTAAAAAGGTTTATAAAATCCATTTCAGTGCTGGCCCAGGCACTATATTGCGAAGTTTTGTTGTCTCTTTTTATTACCTATGAACCTGCACTATTGTTACAAAAACAATAGACATAAGCTCTCTGACTAACTTACTAATAGAAAAATTTTATAATAATTTTTGTTCTCGACTTCTTACGAACGAAACTTGATCGAATCTCCATAATAAAGACTTTCGAAAACTGTTTCTTACGTTGCGAACTGAAGAACTTTAAAATAAAATTTCTGGAAGTGCACAAAAACTTATAATATGACTCGCAACTTGCAAAAACATTGAACCTATTCTCGAAGTGTACAAGTTTATAATCGACGTATGCAACCTCACCAATGAAACAACGCGTATTACGGTAGCTATAGAAACGCATTTCTTGTTTGTCTTATTGTTGAAGTAGAATGAATCTGCTTGCCCCGCCCATTTTCACACGTTCTCTCTCTCTTTTCGGTTGTTTTAGTGTGTTGCTGTCTCACTCGGTCGCGCCGTGTCGCCAGTACATTGTATGCGGAGTTTTACTTTTTATTGCTTTCTTGATTTCTGTTTTCTCTTAGCTCGCCGTTCTCGATCTATTAAGACCGATTTATTGTATTATAGACTTGGCGACTGGTTTGTGTGTGTATGGACGGCTTTTTTAATCAGTTGCGAGAATTTTTGATTCTTGTTCGGAGCTTTTTACTGCGGAGTAAATACAGTCTTTATGTGAACCAGACTTAAGCCATTAGGTTGGCAAAAATGTTAAATAAGATATCGAGGAGGGAGTTTTTAGTTCTTTTCAATGTGTTCTTATACTTAAACACAGTGTCCGTAAAAGACGTACAAAAATTTTATCACAAGATTTCAGGTTCATGATGCTCATGGCTGGAATGTTTTTTATTATTATTTTTTTAAGACTGTCCACTAAGGCTTTAGGTTACGTTAGAGGCCGAGCTTTGTATAGCTGCTGCTATACAGGGTGTTTCTATGAACATATGTTCGGACTTGCTTTGTTTCTGACATACAGGGCGTTAACATTTAAAAAATAAATTTTATAAATGTCCTAAACTTTTTAAACCGATTTTTTCGTCCTACTACCAGAACTAACCAGAAATAACTAGTTTGGAACTATTGGGGCCGGTGGCGCTTAAGTGGACAACATATCCTATATTATTAAGAAAAACAAGTACGCCACTGACTTTTTGTTGTTTTTACTTTATTTGCAACTAAAAATGCATCTTTTGGTTTTTTATTTCGTGTTGCCTATGGATACTTTCTAGAGTTTAAGGAGCTTTAATTTTTTTTTCGATAAAACAAAGTTATGGGTACGAAAAATACATAATAAACTAAAAAGTTGTTTATTAGGTTATTTAATCTAAAAAATTAAAAAATCTACAATAAATGTCAGTGGCGTACTTTTTTTTGCTTAATAATAGTGACTGTGGTGCCCACCGAGACGCCACTGAATCCAATAATTTTAATTTAGTAAGGGCTAAATATGAGTTTTAATTCTTAAAACAATTGCACCACATTTTAAACATTTCGGTTAAAGTAAAATAAAAATATTCATAAAATACCGAGCTTCAACTCTCTGTATCTCACAAACGAAGCAGCTCCGGAGATATATTCACCAAAGCTTTTTTTATAAAACAACGTAAGAAATCATCATTTGTAGTTTTGTATCATAGTTCGGAAACACCCCGTATTTGTGGTATTTAGTTTTATAAGTAATGAACACAAGTTTACATTACTTTTGGTTCTGCCAAAGTTGGTCACAAAATTGTCAGAATTTTTCGCAACAGCGAACATAATTAAAAATTGATAAATAGCGTTCTCAAAGAAATATCTGCATTTTTAAGACAGGTTTCAGATTAGTAAATTAAAGCATATTTTCTCACATATGTATGCTCTATTTGTTCCATTTTCTATTGGAAAATATATAAATTCAACAAATAGCAAAATCACCATTAGAATAGTAAAAAGAGGCATTAATTTTGCACAGTGTGGCATTAGTATGACTCAGATAACTCGAGTTTATTGAAGACTTGTAACAGCTTAACGAGATATCGACACATCAAGGGCAGCGGGGTATCTTTTTATATCCAAGTATAAATCTAAATGTTCCGTATGGGGTAAAAACGCGCTGCATGCGACAATTTTGTGGAGTTTTCGCAAAATAATCACCCATGGTTTTAAGTCAATTACAATTGGAATTTTTTTCTTGACTGTTTAAGGGGCGGGGGTATTTCATCTTTTTTTAATATTCTTTTATTTTTATTTTCCGGAGAGCTGGAAAGCTGCATGTGTTCAACCTATTCCCAAGAAAGGATCCAAATCTCTTCCATCTAACTAAAGACCAATTTTAATTCTTTCAGTTCTTTGTAAAGTAATGGAAAAATTTATTAATTCACAAATTCTTAAGTACTTAGAAAAACACAAAATTTTGCATGACAGGCAGTATGGATTTCGCCACAAAAGATCTACAGCAGATCTTCTTTCCTTCGTATCACACTGTTGGAATAAGTCTCTTGAGTTTTTAGGCGAGTCCCAGATCGTTGCTCTTGATATATCCAAAGCTTTTGACCAGGTCTGACATGCCGCACTTCTTAATAAACTTCCCTCCTATGGTCTTTCAACTAAACTCTGTACTTGGCTCTCTAGCTATTTATCTGATCGACGTATAACAGTTATTGTGGACGGCCATTCTTCAAGCTTTCACCAAGTAAATGCTGGAGTCCCTCAGGGCTCAGTTCTGGCACCAACATTGTTTCTTCTTCACAACAACGAACGTCTCTCGTCCACAACTAATTCCATTCATAGTTTCGCCGACGATAGTACCCTTCACTCCAGTTTTCAGGTTCCTAAACCCATCACTAAACCTGACTTGGAAAACAAACGCAGAGCGATGCAGATATCTCTTTCACAGGATCTTAATTTAATATTGGATTGGGGCGCCAAAAATCTCGTCCATTTTAATGCATCCAAAACACAATCATGTTCCTTGTCGCGAAAAGAGTCACCAAATACTCATCCTCTACAGAGCAAAGACACCTTCAATCTTGTGGGCGTCACATTTGAAAGTAACCTTAACTGGCATAAATACATTGTATCTATAGCCACGGCAGCTTTAAAAAAGCTTGCGTTTCTCTTCTGAGCCAAAAGTATTTTTCCGCTTCTAATTTATACACTTTATATGTGTCCCAAATCCGACCTCCCTTGGAATATTGTTCTCATATCTGTGGCATGGCGTCCCCCACAACCCTAAGCATTCTTGATTTTATTCAAAGAAGAGCTATTCGTCTCATTAATGATCCTTCACTTACAGAAAGGCTTCCCTCTCTTGCCCATCGTCGGGCTGTGGGGGATTTATCGCTTTTTTATAGGTACTTCCATGGCTTCTGCTCTGAAGAATTGTCCAGTATAGTTCCTCCACTAACGGTTCCCAACAGAGAAACTTGTGGTTCCGCGCGTATGCATCCTTATACGGTCCAACTGGACAGGCCCCGAACTTCTCACTTTGTTCGTTCTTTTATCCCTAGAGTTTCTAGATTGAGGGCCCTGCTGCCCGCGGAGGTCTTTTCTTCCCCCAAATCTTCAAGTATTTAAGTCCCGTGTCAACAAACTCCCTCTTACCTCTCTTAAGACACCCACGGTACGTTAGTATTTAGGCTCTTAGCCTTCGTGGTTTGTCCAAAGATAAAAAACAAATATTTTTATAATTATTATTTTTTCTTAATAAAGAACACTTTAACAATATTCTGTAAGACTTTAAGATGAATCAAAAGAAAATTAACGAAGATACAGCGGTTTAAATAACCATGCCTTATCCATGACTACGAACTTACAAAGGTTTTGTTAAAAATTTTTGGTGCTGAGACCTTTAAAGCGCTTTTTCCACAACTTACGTCCTGGTCCCGAGTATAGCGAGCTGACCCTGTTCAGCCCTATTGCACCCTATGAACTGGCCGGTCTGAAACAAAATAAAGAAAAAAACCCCAAGAAAACCAAAAATTCTATAACAGCCCAGGATATAGTTTGCCAACCACCCGGAAATTTGGATTCTGGATTTTGTTATTTGGCTCTGCTCTCCCCTTTCCAGTCTTATTGCTTTCCAGGGCTTTGTAGGTGGAAACTCTGGATAACCGAGCCTGTGCTCCCAGAGATTCCAAATTTTTTTATAAAATGTAGCTATTAAAATAAACAAATCGATGCAATGCATAAATTGTCAGCTGTCAATCCAAGATCTGCTACTGGTGTTGCGTATAACCTTCACTGTCAAAACTGACACATCCCGCGGCACGCCCATCCATTTCCCGCCATTTAGGAAATACCTCGTGTTCAATACCAAACAGAAAAGCCATCAGCATATAGGAATCTTCGCTCACAGCGCTTAGCTCCAGAAGAAAGATACCTTCAATTTAGCGTGAGTTTCCTATCTTCCTCGGGGAACCAACACCTCTTCAACATCCAGCATGCACGACACCGCGTGAGAGCCCAGCAAGAACTCCCTTCGGACATGTTAACTCGACCGAGGATGAACGAAAACTGACCCGGAAATTTATTTATCGATAACTTTTATTAGTAAAAAATATTTTATCAGAAAAAGGATAAGGGATCCATTTATATAGCCGGATCTTGTACTATTATGTGATTTGTGTCAAACCGCAACCAAAACTTGCAAAATTCCGCTCCGCAAATGTTGCACTTGTATATAACTTTGCCGTACAACGTTCCGTAACGTTAAAACTCCCTTTTATATTAGTTATGGATCGCGTCTTTTATTATTGGCAGTGTAGTTTACTGCCGATCGACCAGAGTAATAAATAACTTTTTCGCAATTAACATAAAACACAATGGGTAACGCTTATATGCATGTCTTGTGCGATTAAAATTACATTTCGTATTGGTCATTGTTGTTTTTCCCTCTCGCGGTTCTTGAATCGGTAATTGGACGATATTTTTGACACACCTTTCGAGAAATTAAATTGGATGTCAAAAGTATCAATCTAGCCAATTATTTGTGACCAACATTCGCTAATTTATTATTTTAGTTGATTTTAGAGGTGTCGCTAGATGCTAAATCGGGTCACCAAGGAGGCTTGTGATCACCATAATTATTCTAATACTAGTATATTCCGTAAATTTGGTCGTTAAGTAAGAAAAACATGCTTTGATATACCTTTCTTTTAAATTTCAGTGCACTTGTGCAGTGATCTGTCAATTTCTGGATTATTTAGCTTTTTTAGCCGTGTTTCAGAGTTCATTATTTTATAAACTTTTTTTGTAATAATTATTTATTTTAAATAACAGATACTCACTCGCTTAATTGTAATCTGCAATGATTTGTTTGAACAGATAAAAGTTAATTTACCCTTATACACTTTTAACAATCCTTTTGATCAGAGCAATGAACGATAGTTTTTCTCGTTTGTCACCAAAAAGAAATCAAAATCTGTAAATATTCCCCCAAAAACTAATAATTACATGTCAAATTAATCCTCCACATCGCATGATTCTTTTGTAACATTTACACGAAAAATGAAAGGGACCAATATTAATGAAAAATATCGCTTCAGTTTGTCCCAAAACCTCATTGTTCAAAACGTTTAATCTCGTCCAGGTGTTAGTTTAGTCGAAAAACACACAGTGTCCGTCTTTTAGACCCGATTTCTCTACCTGAGATTACTTATCAATTCGCCGATAATGTAAACAGCTGCTTTGTTTGCATGATGCGGACAAAACACAGGAAATTTTCAAAGGTCGGGATTTCGCTACGGTTAGGTATCATTCTAGGAATAGACGGAAAGGTTTTTGTTTCATTTTAGTAGGTTAGGTATTTGGCATCTCATTCTCTTAAATTTAGTGATATCGTTTTTACCTGTTGGTACTGATAAATTACGAATATAGCCCTAAAATAAATTAAAAAATCATATACATAATATCCTCTGGACAAAACTACTTTTTCTTCAGAGTAAATTGATACAGGGTGTTGCAAATTTGAGGGTCACAATTAGGTTCTTGAAGACGGTAAGAGATAGAGGGTTGGTTAAGTTTAAAACCACATATCCCGCCAACTTCTAAAACAAAGTTGATGATGGTGGCTCGAAGACAATACGTCGCGTCGGATCTTAAATTTAATAACTCTTTCGTCTATAAGCGAGGTCTCCGAACTTGTAGAATTCTACCAAAATTTTAAAAAGTGGTACATAACCCTGAAATAAATTTAGGGGTTCGATAGCTTGATATGATTTATATATTAATTTGGTTGCTTTTGTGTTATTAGAATGCAAAAATGTATTTTATTCTTTTTTACAATGATTGAAAAATATAACTTTAGTTCTAGCCATGTGTTTAGTGTCCAACCAATGTGACCTTATTTTTTGCAAAGAGTCACAATGATATAAAGCTAATTCGGTATTAATTTTTTAGTTTAGATAAATTTTTTACATATTTTTGCTTTACTGATTTAAATTATTGACAGTAGGAAACATTGATATCTTTTTATTTGAAAAAAGGTTAGGTTAATCTTAAGCAAAATTTAATTTTATAAAAGCAGGGAGTATCCGATTAAAAACCCAACCCTTTTTTGTTCCGTGTTAAAAACAATAATTAAAAACTCAATTGCTCAATAATGATATTCCGTAAATCTAATTCGCAATAGCTGTATGTGCTGTCCTTTTTCATCTTGCACAGTTAAACAAAGAAGTATTAGAACACATATAGACATTTAACGAACATTTCCGATGTTTAGTCTATTGTGACACAGAGTACCAAAAATGCAATTATCGACTTCTCGAGTAGAAATCTACGATAGAAAGCGAGGTGTAGAATTCTATAGAGCACGGAGTCATGCAGAAGGATCACGAAGTCACGAAACGATACGTCTGGCTGTCGTTGAGGTATACCAGTTTTCAATGAAACGACAGCCACTTCTATCGTATCGTAACTTCGTGATTCCTCTGCAAGTATGCGAAGAAGGGCATATAACAGAGAAAAATTGGTGAAACTGCGTAAAGTTAATATATTTTGCCAGCTAATGATCAATTCAGTGGCGTTAAGAATTTGTGCTCTTGGTTTTGAAAAGTTATATTTGTTGAAAGATTTGTTCCCAAATATTTTTTATTTAACACGGCAGGAGCTTGCAACTTTATAATACTTAAATAGTGTTGTTCCAATAATACTATATAAACTGTATTTCCTCCGGTACTGGTATTGACACTTAATATGGCGGGTATGTCATAATTCCCTTTATATCCTTCTGTTTTGCTTTAAATGAAAAGTCACATTTTTAAAAATCTATTTAATATTTGCCACATGTAATTTCTGATAATAAAATGAATAGTCAAAAAATTCCAATGTATCACATTTATACATATTTTTTAATTTTTGTGTAATTTTTACATATAAACAGAAAAATTTGGATTCTACTTCTAGAAAATTGTAATTTGATAAAATTAGTTGTTTTATTTTATTTTTTGGTTTTGTTTTTATAGTTTAAAATAGTAAATTATGTAACAAGTGCATAAAGTGATACTTTTTTACGAATGGGAAGTTTGATATCACGAGCCGTCAGGCGAGTGCAGGCAATTTCATGAGTAAAAAAGACACTTTATGCATGTGTTACATACTATATTTTTTCCACGACCGTTTAAAAAGTTCCCAAAATACCATTTTATACATGTTTTATTTATCTAAACTTATTAATTTATTTTTGCAGCACAGCCATTATATTGCAACAAAAAAATCATAGCCTTCTTATTTTTAAGAGACAGTCATCCCATCTTTATAACAATGCATTTATTATTTAATTTTAGAAAATTGTATGTACTACTTTTTGTAGAAATAATACTAAAACAGTATAAATTCCTTTTCAATTTCTTAGTCAGCCAAATTCATTATTACCATTAATTTTTAATAATTTCTATTAAATTTATTTGCAAACTGTCAAATTTTAAAACTAGTGACACATGAACTAAAAGAAATAATGACAAAATCAAAGGTAACTTGACCGTTTGGTTCAGTTGATGTCGCGTTTACTGTAACATTGCATAAATTAATATTTAAGTTCATTGTTGTAGGCATTGAAACAAAACACTAATTCAAAGTGTGAAAAAACCTTTGAAGTGTTAAAAAAGTTACTTTTTTAACACTTTATGTAGTGTACTAGAATGGAGTACTTTAACTTCATGTTAACCATTAAAAAAACATATATTTTTTAAACGGTCGTGAAAAAAGGTGTTATACAACTATAGATCTTTTAAGTAGACACATCGGAACATTCTGTATATTAGAACATTTGCAAAATTTGAACGCGCATATTTTTTCTAAATTCCAAATTTTTATTTACTTTTTTTAGTCTTTTTGTAAGCGTTTTTGGTTTTGGATTTTTAAATTTAATTTAATTTTTTTGTTTTTTATTCTTTTATTTTTATTTTCGTTTTCTTTCAGGCTAACGCATTTGTTTCAAAATTTGTTCCTGGTTCTAAAAGTGAGAAGACGGTTCCTGACCAGTGCGAGTGAGTGAGAACGATACATGACAATTTCTAAAATTTGTGAGACACTAGAGATTTTTTTAATGGGAAAATTATTTTATTTTATGGGTTATTCTAAAAGTTTAGAAGTTCTTTTGAGTTATTTAGGGCATTTGATATAGAATTTATGTTTTTTTTGGATTTGACAAAGCCTTTTGATACAATATACCGGGTGATGCATCGCCGGGCGGGACATAGGAAATCCCATGTAATTTTTAATGGGGTCAATTATTGGCTCCCCTAATTATTTTAGAGAAAAATTCTATGGAAGTTTATTGAAGAGCTTGCAAATCTACGTACATGGTAAAAACTTTAGATTATTTGGTTACCTCGTTTGCTAGTTAGATGCTAATATATTTTTAAAAATTGTTACATTATTATCGCCTCATATTTATGAACACCAATAAAAATACCAGTTAGCGTGACATAACGTTGTCATTTTGAAATTAAGTGCTTTATTATCAAAAAATCGTACAGTGAAAAGATTAAAGTTGTATTTATACAAACGAATTAAGTTAAGTTAAACTAAACTAGAGTAACAAATTTCAAGAACTTATGACATTTATAATATTTACATGCTTCAATAAATTATTAATATTGTTACAATAATTAATATGTTGAAAATAAACTTAAGATTTAAGAAAATTTTCAAATATTCCTCCATTAACTGCTAGACAATAACCCAGACGTTCATAAAATTGTCTTCTTACATTGGCTAAGTGGTAAATTGAAATTTTATTGCATTCTGCAGAAATGGCATTTTTAACTCATCTAGATTAGAGTAATTTTTATCCTTGTATATCAAAATGACAACGTTATGTCACGCTAACTGGTATTTTTATTGTTGTTCATAAATATGAGGCGATAATAATGTAACAATTTTTTAAAATATATAAGTATCTAGCAAACGAGTTAACCGAAAAATCTAAAGTTCTTCTTCAATAAACTTTTATAGATTTTTTCTCTAAAATAATTAGGGGAGCCGATAATTGACCCCATTAAAAATTACATGGGATTTTCTATGTCCCGCTCGGCGATGCATCACCCGGTATACGAAATTTTATTTGAATATTCATTAAGTTGTTTTAAAGGCAAAGTACAATCATGACATTTTCTTCTAAAGTAGCAGTCCTGTTTTAAATTTTCTACAAAGAACCAGTGACGAATACATACAACGTGTCTCAAATATATGATACAGTTTGTAAAATATTTTAATAAAATTATATTATTTCCAGATTTATACATAGATAAGATGTCATCTTCAGTTGCTTAAATTTAAATAACAAGCTGCAAAACGTTATAGAGCAATTTTATTCATTCTTTTGCTTTCCAATAATATAAAAGTTTCAAAATATCTGTAACCAGTCCATCACACGTGTAAATTTTGATTTCTGTTTACCTCGCATTAATTCTGTAAAATTACATATACTCATTAATCTGTAAATATTATGTAAATATGTAATTATATTCGTGTAAATTTACATGCTTTCATATACATATTTGGAATTTACAGCGTATGATGGAGATGTTGTATGAAACAGTTATTTTGAACTATTTTTACAAATTTACATACATGTATGTAATTTACATAAAATTATGTAATTTACATAAAATTATGTAATTTACATAAAATTATGTAATTTACATAAAATTATGTAATTTACAAAAAAACTGTATGTTACATTTTAACAAAACAATTTAAAACAGGACTTTTTACTAAAAAATCTCGAAATAGATGGAAACCAAAATGTGATATTTAACTTTATTTCGATATCTTGCTGTAATTTTAGGTATTTATGTAAATAAACTATAAATAATGAATTATAAAAAATGTATGTTAAGTTCCTAATAGATCTGTAAGAAACGCTTATAAGTTTAAGTTATACACGCTCCGGAAATTTAGTTGTGTATAGTGATAAATTATTATTTTTAATAAATAAATAATTTTTATTTGAAACTAAATTGTTTTTATTTATTTTTAAATTTTAGTGGCAAATATTAGATAGAAAATTAAAGTAGATGTGGCATAATTTAAACATCATTATAATGAAATTACTACATGAAGGGAGTTAGGTATATACCTACTTTGTGCCACTTTAAAACCTTCATGGGCAATTTTCGTCAATGTGTGAAAAGGAGACGTTTAAAAGCGAGACAACATTTGTTTCTGTTTATATCGATAGTACGGGGTCAAACGCACCCTGACGTATTGTTTTTAGTTTTCCCTAAATGTTTTTTTTATAAAGTTAAACTCTGTAACATTGAAAATTTAATTTTTAACCACTTACAGTTTAAAAATCAACAGAATACGTATTTTTATCACGAACAGAAAAGAAAATACTATAATTAAATTTTATTATTTACTAGATTTAAGAAGTCAGCTGGTTTTGAATGTATTCGTTTATTATCTAATCGCTCCCTGTTGGTGTTCAACATATTAAAACTCAATTAACGAAATCGAGCTGGCACGACGCGCCGAGTATATTTTGTATAAGATATATGATATATTTTCAATGCCCTTTTAAATTTTAAAAATATTTTAATTTCAATAATAGTAAGGCTTTCGCCTTAATTTGCAGAGTTCGGCCACATTTCTTATCGTTAGCGTTACTGATACAGTTAAGACCATATTTATTTCATTCTTGAAGCGATGCCGCCAAGTACACAAAAAATGATAAAGTAAACAAACCTTTTCAAAAGCACATAGCCTCTGACAGAGCCTCATTACACATTTTCAGACAAATAAATAAAAATATTGCGAAAACACGTATCACGTACTTAAAAAACATCCTCTTATTTCGTCTCTGGCGTACCATAAAACCTGTAACGCGTGGCGTAGTCGTCGCGTTGAATATATTTTGCTGCAATAAATCATTGTTCACAAAAGGGTTTATTTGCTTTATCATTTTTGTGTACTTGGCGGCATCGCTTTCAGAATGAAATAAATATGGGTCTAACTATACAACCGTATTTCTTATTATGCGTCGAATTTTGAGGGGTTCTTAGCGCATTCACCATTCTGCCGAGAAAAATTGTATTAACAAAAAACATTTTGTTAAAAAAATAGGCAAAAAACAGACAAACAAATTAAAATTAATTAAAATCTGTTTACTGATTTTGAAAGTGAATTATGAATATTGGGAATGTTGTCGTTGTTTACAAAAATAAACCCAGTGTTCCATATTTTTAAAAAGTCTTGTAAAAGGCAAAATTATTTTTTGACAAGTACCCATTAAAAAACATTGGTCAAAATTTTCAAAATCAGAATATTTGAAATATTCTGACTACGCCACTGCATTCTACGTAAAAGTTATATAAGAATCCGTTTTTACCTTCTTGCCCCGTTATCAGCCAACTGAGATACAAAGGGTACCTGAAAATGCAAAATTTTCAAAATTGCCCTGTAGCTCAGAAACTAAGATGATTATGACGGCTTTGTTTTTGGATTTTTTGTTTAGCAAAAAAGTAGATCAGGTTTGCACAAACCGCAAGGTTCTATCTCTAATAATAACTGAGATACCCCGTTGTTGCAACCACAATGGGACACCATGCTGTACGCAAATAGCTGTTACAAAAGGTATTTAGGTAAAGATGGGTCCAAATTTATATATCTATCTCTTTGTTTTATGGTTCTGATACTAAGTCAATTCATCAGTTCTCCCGTTCCGGTCATATAAGCTGTTGCTTATAAGCTTTCCCGGCTTTGTCCGTGGAAAATCTGAATAATCGAGCTCGAAACTCCCAGACTTTCCTAGCATATGAATAAGAAACACTTGTAAAAATCAACCACAGCGATGAACTTCTGAACATGCATAAATTGTGGCTGTCAAGCCAGCGGCTGCTACTGGTATCGCGCATAACCGTCACTTTCACTACTGACGTTTTTCGGCAAGGCATGCGCACCTCCTCGACCATACGAAGACACCATGTGTTCAACACCAAAACGTAAAAACTTCAGGCTTTAGGAATCTTCACTCACAGCCCTTAGCCTCAGAAGAAAGAAGCCCCAATTTAGCGTGAATCTTTCTCGATCCCCAAGGGTGCAGCTACGCTCGTACGACGCCTTCAGTCGCCTACCCGGAAAGTCTAAGTAGACTTCTACGTAAACGTGAACCGCACTACTCGAAGACCGCGGAAAGAGTCGGTCCAAATTTAATTCATTCTGAAAGCGATGCCGTCAAGTACACAAAAAATGATAAAGTAAAGAAACCCTTTTGTGAACAATGATTTATTGCAGCAAAAAATATTTAACCCGACGAGTTTCTATAGTACCACGCCACGTGCCACCGGTTTTATAGTAGGGCAGAGGCGAAATAAGAGAATGTTTTGTAAGTAGGTGATACGTGTTTTAGCAATGTATATTTTATTATTTATCTAAAAATGTAATCAGGCTCTGTCCGAGGCTATGTCCATTCGAAAAGGTTTGTTTACTTTATCATTTTTTGTGTACTTGGCGGCATCGCTTTCAGAATGAATTAAATATGGACTCATCTATACCTCCAAAGTATTTAGGTACAAAATAAGGTGCTGAAAAACTCCCTTTTAATAGTGTTTTAAGCGGTATTGACGTAATATTTTGCCCTGTTTGAAAAGCTATTAGAAATGTTTATTATTTGATTTCCTAAAAACCAATACGCCAAGTACTCAAGAAAATTAAAAAAGAAAAACGGAATTAATGACTGCAAACGGGGTGATTAATGGGACAACATGTCAAAAATGTATTTGCCGCTTCTTCTTATTCTTATTAAGGTAATTTTGATAAATTAGCTATTTTGAAAAAAGGTTATTTTTCCATACAAATATTAAATACTCCATATTGAATGTATGAATCGTTTTAATATAAAGGTACTTTTTTTTCTTTATAAAATACCAACGTTTTATTATCTATTTATTATAAAATTTTAAAATTGCAAGCATTTTTGATAAATTGCCTTTTAACCAAATATTTTTAAAATATTTGCTTTGGCCTTTATTAGCTAATAAAATTTTACCTTTTTTTAACCCTTCTTTTCTCGTTTGGTCACCTTGACAAAAATGCACAATTTTTTCATTTTCGTTTCGTACCCTTCAGGTGGGCATAGAATTTTTAAGTGGATTTATAAAGTGTGTATTAGTCTTGGGTTTAATTAAGGATTCCGATAAAATTTTATGGCAAGATTTTTTTAGTTTTTGCTGTTAAAAATAAGTACCAGCATCGAAAATGACCCGCGTAAAAATGCTAATGCTAAAATGGATCAAAGTTAAAAATACAATAAGCTTCTGTTTCTACTCCAAATTATACCACAGTACAAAAAAAAAAAATTTAAAGTTACCTTTATTATTATGGCCTTTTTCTAAGCTAACAAAGTAAACACATTTTAGAAAACAAAACTTACACGTAATACAAAAATTATTGCGATTTCTGGTTAGTTCGATTCAACTAATATTCACTTCCAGATTTCTCAAACACTTTCGTTTTTTAACGATACTGCCTTCGAATTTTGTTGGTCTACCAGCCTGAATTCTTTCTGAACCTGCAGTTAGCCCTGTTTGTTGTCTTCTGCGACTAGTTGATGTTGGTTGTACACCTATAATTCTACCTCGTTTAACTTTTTTGATTTGATGTAAAAATTCAAAACATTACGAGTTGTTTTTAATTTATTCATAGCCATCTTTACTTTCTTTGTAGCATTAGCTGTTTCTATGGAATCATTTCCCTTTAGAATTTCGACAACTTGCAAAATTTTGAGAGAGGCGGTTCAGTGCAGTATCAGTAACACTACTTAGATCGTTAACAGATGATGGTTCTTATACTTAAATAATTAATTAATTAATTATTATTTCTTACCGTAATGACGATGTTGTGTCCACCTTTTAAATGCGGGTCATTTTTTATAGTATTTGGATTCACTTTCTTGAAAAGAAATACGATTTTGGTACCGCATCCTTTATTTCTTATTCAAGTGGGACATTTTTTAAATCCTGCAACTTAGTTAAATTTATTATGATGACACTTAAACACTTTTTGTATTTATTTTTTTTTAGTGATAGGTAAGTATATCTAACTATCCAGTAACCAGTTTGTTGTGGTGCCAATACTAAAATTGCGGATCCAGTCGTCACACCACTCACTATTTGTTTTATTATCGCCATGGCGATTTTTGCTTCTTATAATAACACTGTATTCGTTACAACTAACGTAATTATAACTTCCAATTATATCCTTTTTATAAATAATATCTTTCAAGACATATAGGTTTGCTTCCATCTCAAATTACAATTTCAACAATGATTTTATATTAACACAACAGAACTATTTACTACTAATGTAAAAATCTTGAACCGCGGTATAATTTGGAGTTTTTTTTCCCAGGGAGCCGTCTGCATGTCCGGTGGCACTGCAGCCTGAAGGCTTATTGTACCAAACTTCCGTTTTATTGTACCCATTCCAGTACCCTAGTTCCTTGCAGAAGGCGGTATAGGTCTGCTGGGTGCGTACCATATGTATCCGGGGGCACTCTAATATCCCCGAAGATTGCCTGTCTTTTGTGATCCAGTGCCTCACACTCTGACAGTATGTGGGATACTGTTTCGGTCTCTGCTCCACATAATCTGCAGTCCAGATCTCCGTTGTATAATCCCATTTTATTTAGGTGTTCTTTCACTGGAGCATGTCCGGTGAGGAAACCTGTGATCGTTCTTAGCTGATTCCTACCCATTTTGAGTAGTTCTTTAGCTCTTTTTGTGCATGGTCCACTGATGTATATTTTCCCATGCATGTGTTGAGGAAGCCTTTCCCAGTGCAGTCTTTGCTGGTCCTTTACCCAGTTTTGTACCGCACTCCGGAAGGTGCTCTTTGGCACTCCAAGGACTGGTTCTGGCCGGACGTATGTCGTGGCTGACCCCCTTCTAGCCAGTTCGTCTGCGTTTTCATTGCCTCGAATTCCGCAATGCCCTGGCACCCACATCAACCTCGTGTTGTTGCGTTCCGCCAGTTCCCTGAGTTCCTCGAGGCATTCTAGTACCAGCCAAGACGATACCTTGGGATTAATTAGTGCACCAAGGGCTGCTTGACTATCCGTAAGAATGTTGATTGTACAATTTGTGCGGGGCCTTTGGTTGTTAATCCTGGCACATTGTAAGATCGCAAAATAATAATAATTTGGAGTAGAAATAGGAGCGTATTATGGGTTCCAATCCTACTACGTTATAGATTGACGCTTATCTGTATCGCGGTATGATTTGGAAAAACCATATGCACGTTTTAAATATACATATTATACTACGTTACAGAATAACACTAACCTGTATAATGGTATAGAATGTAAATACGGTACCCGATGGTGTGTCGCCGAGCGGAACATAGGCAATTCCATGTAAATTGTAAGGGGGTTAATTATTGGCTTCCCTGTACATTAAACAGAAAAAAATTATTATAACGTTTGGAAGAGACCAATCTGACAAACCTTCGTGCCAAGTTTCAAAAAATTTTAATAAGTGAATTCTGAATTATTTAGTTAAATGTAATTGAAAAATTACAAATTTTCGGTTCAGATAAAAACCAAACAGACAGCAGCCACCCAAAAACAATTTGTTATAAGGCAAATTCTGACTTTCACTAATTCATTGACACTTGTTCTCATGTTAGTGACAACATTTATTTTACAGGTGCCTGTTTGGTTTCACGTGAACCGAAAATTTGGTGTAATTTTACAATTACATTTAATTGAATATTTCATGATTCGCTTATTAAAATTTTTTGAAACTTGGCAGGAGAGTTTGTCATATTGATCTCTTCGAAAAGTTAGGTTTTTCTGTAAAATGTACAGATAAGCCAAAAATTAACCTCCTTAAAATTTACGTCAGAATGCAAATGGCTCGTGATTAAAATTCAGAGTGTTAAACTTTATTTAAAAATCTAGACTAACAATTTTTTTTAAAAAAGTGTTTTCAAGACGTTAAAGATTTTTTAAAACGTTAACACCCTGTATCGAGAGAACGAAAAATTTAAATTTGTGGACCAATATTTTTATGAACCTTTTGTTTTAAAATAAGTCAAATAATTCTTCACTAAAATTAATGAACAACCTGTGTAAATATCTATAGGGTGTTGTGAACGGTGGTGTAAAATTGTTATGGTAAATATTTTTCATTAAAATAAGAAGAAGATTCGTTTAAACATGGGTCTACTTTGACGTTCTTAAGATAATTTTCAAAAAACTTAAAAATTTCAAAACCACCCATTTAGTAAAATTTGTAGGAGTGAGTTTAAACTTTAATTAATTGGGTATTTATTAATGTCACATAATTACTAATAAGAAATTATAAAACCAAAAAATGACGTGTGAAAACCACCTCAATGTTTTTTTTTAGTGTAGGAACATGCGAGTAAAAGGATTTTATTTATTTTTCTTAAACTACACAAGGTACCAAAAAACAACTTTATTAAAGGCTGTATTTTTATTTGATAAGTTTAGAGACATTGTAAAAAGTTCACACATTATTTAGTTACGTACTTTTTTGGAAGAAATATTCCTTTAAGGGGATGCCGTAGCACGTTAAATGAACCAAAACACGATTCGCTGCCGTTTTTCAAATATTTGTTTGAGAAAAAGTTGTATATTGAAAAGTTTCTTAAAATGATCCAAAGATTATCGGAAAGTTGGTTATTTTAACGGTTTTGTAATTTTGGGAAATTTAATGAGTTAATTATTACCATTACCAAAAATCAATTAACTTTCCGATAATCTTTGGATTCTTTTAAGAAACTTTTCTATGTACCACTTTTTCTCAAAACAAATATTTAAAAAACGGCAGCGAATCGCGTTTTAGCTAATTTAACGTGCTACGGCATCCTCTTAACTGCCGCTTTAGACGCCACTGGACTTAACAAATTTAATTAAGTTAGTGCTTAATTAGACCCTTAATGCAATAATTAAAATTGTTAAATTTCAGCAAAATTGGGTAAAGAATATTTAAGATATTTACAAAAACCTTGTTTCTACAACTTTAACCTGTTGTATCTTGAAAACGAAGAATTTGTGACCTTTTTTATTTTAATAAGAGTGTTCTACCACAGCCGTTTGGTACTAAGGTTCCAGAATACCCTGTTTACATACTGATATTAAAAAAAAAATACCAAGACTGTCATACACAAGCCAACATCTATCACTGTTAAATTACTCTCTTATCTTTTAATACAACGCTACCTGGACAATCTCAAGTTCCTTCCCTCTCAATTAATTCTAAAAACTTAGGGGTATTTATGACAGAAGGTAAAATACCTTCTAATAAAAGTCACACAATTTATACCAAAAACCCTCTGTTTTTAAATACACTTCGTTATGTTGACAGAAGCTTTCATAGTCCATTGATTAAAAAACACCACTTAAACCCACAAAGTAGGCCTTTCTTCGGGATGTACGAAAGAAAACAAAACACTCAAAATTACCAAAAAGAAACAAAAGAACGATCTCCGGTCCATCATGGCTCTCGCCGATGTTTCACTGTCATCCATCAGCGGTCAGATTTATGGGCCTTCAATAATTTTGTATTCGCGGGCCTTTTCGAGCCTGCATTAAATGCCTTGAAAGGTTTAAAAGGAAGCACAGGGCCGTTGTAGGTTTAAACTCAATTAAACTCTTCTAAAAGTATTTTCTACTATCTGAGAGTGTCTACTTTTAAAACCCCACAAAAAAAGTCACACATACCTAAGTCTGGAGTACCAGGTGGTTTTTCATAAAACTATTTTTTCTGTTTTCTCTTACAATACAAAATTGATTTATATAGAAAAATAGCAAGATTAGAATAGGTAGATAAGAGCTTATCCTACCAAAAATGTGTAGGATTTCATTCTCTTAAGTTAAAATCATAAGCATCATTGGTTGACATTTTTTGGTTAAAATTGGCTCTCTGTTATAAATATGTCTTTAATTTTCTTACCTTTTTGGTATTACATCTTTCAACAATTATCACTTCCAAAACAATGCAAAATAAAATGCGCAAATTCTAGACGCCACTGGATTGATCATCAGCTTTGATTTTACCCAGTCTTGCCAACTTTGCCCTTCCTTGCGTTCCCGACCTCGAACCGCCTAAAAGTTGAGGATGTGTCTTAACCTTATAAATATTAACTAACCTTGATATGGCGGTATGAATTTTCTTGGTAGACTCGTCAAAAAGAACTCCCCTAAAAAGGTTTTAAAAGTTTTATTATCATGAAGTGAATTCCATTATTGGCCCAGGGACTAATAATTTTTTAATGTAAGAGTTATAGAAGGAACAGTTTAAAAATGTAAATTCTGTGCTCTTTGATAAGAAAAAAATCAGAAAAAGTTTAAAGCAAATAAATCGGCATGCTTGTCTTCGCGGCCGCCTTTGCTATATTTCTTTTATGATATGCCGGGTGATGCAGGTGGTCATCGCACTATGGGATAGAAATTAATTTCTTTGGACAAAATTCTGAAACCTACCAATCTAACTTAAAATGAGGTGCTTTTTACTGGAAAAATATTATAAATTATTACAAATGCTTTTGGAAACCTAAAACTTATTATATGTTACTATAAATTTACACCCCCTTAACATTATTATTTTTTATTGTACAAAATAAACTAAAATGTCAGCTTGTTTGGTTAATTCGGTAGTATTCTAATTAGTAATCCGATGATTATTATCTCATATGATATACAGGGTAATGACAATAGGTATGATTTTTTAAATGGAATACCCTGAATATATATATCACCACCAAAAAAATCTTTAAAATGATTTAAAAAATACTACATTTGATTTGTCTATCTCAATTAGTTTCGGAAATATGACCATCCAAATCTGAAAAATAATTTTAAATTATTCTTAGAAGCGTAATAGAGATACATCTTCCCAACTTTATTTATTTTTAACGTTTAAAATAAATTAAAAACACTGTTTTGTTGGGTACATTCTGTAGAATCCATATCTTTCATCAGAATGCTTTTATCTTTTAGGATATACAGTGTAGGACAAAACATTTTAAATTTTAAAATGGAAAAACTTGTAAATTATTAAAAAATCTTGTATCTGTCCTTACACTCAGAAGTAGCAAAAACTAGGAAGGCAATTGTAAGTACAAAAACTGATAAAGAAAAAGGTAAAAAATCTTTGACAAAAGTAGCGAGACTTCGCGAGACTGCATCGGAAACACAACAATAGCTCTTATTATTTAAACTTTTCCTTTTTTTAGTAAACAAGGCTAATAATAAACTAAGTAGATTAAATGTTGTATATTTATGTTTACTTAAAATACATTTTGAAGTTTCCTATTACCCCAATAGAAGTCGTCATATCCTTTTATAATTTTGCGTACATGTAGTTCGGAGTGTCTACTCTGAAATACACAGCATGAGCCTTTAAAATTTCAAAATTGCTTTTTAGCCAAAATTTTGGATTTCTATCCCATAATGAATCGGCGCGTCGCTATAAAGGATAGCGGATTCTTACTATACTCTATTTTATGTAAGTCCGCCCCTGTTCAACCTTCGTTACCATAATCGAGTGTTTAGACATCCTCACGTCAAACCAAGTTTTAATAACGTCTCGTCTCGTTACTTAAATATTTAAATATGTCACCGATATTCTTTTGTCTGTCCGTTTCGAATAAACAAATGCGAATCAGAATTGCTAATTGTCATTTCAAGATGGCGGATGCCGAGCACGGCATCGTTTCGTGGATTTTTTTAGATTTGTGGATTTAGTGCTTTTCACCGTTATTTGAGATAAATTATTTAATTGTAATTCGGAAAAAATATTATAAGCACAACACAGAAAATGCTACAATTTAACAAAAATTGAGTTAGTTTGTGCGCTTTTATAGGAGTATAGTAATAGAAGGCCTGTTTCTGGGACTACAAAAAAATAATCAAATGGTGTTTTACAAACTATATTTTTCCGATGACCGTATAAAAATTTCCAAAAATACCATTTTATACATGTTTTATTTATCTTTTTTTTGCAGCACAGCCATTATATAGCAACAAAAATCATAGCCTTCTAATTTTTTAAGAGACAATATTTATCCTGTTCATAACTATACAATTATTATTTAATTTTAAAAAATTGTATGTACTTACTTTTTGTAGAAATAATACTAAAACAGTATAAATTTCTTTTAAATTTCTTAGTCATTTAAATTCATTATTACTATTAATTTTAAATAATTTCTAATAAATTTATTTGCAACTGTCAAATTTGAAAACTAGTGACACATGTAGGGTAGGGCGGGGCTAGTTGAGCAATTTTTCACTTGATTGGTTATAGCTCCTCAAAAATAAGTCTTAATGGCTTATAACGCGTACTGATGGATTAGCAATTTATTCCTTATTAATAGTGTCCATAGTAGTTTCTTTCTAATAAGTCGAATTTAGGAGCTACATCTATTTTAATGTAGATAGTCAAGTATGCCCAACGTACCCCATAGGTGGGGTAAGTTGAGCAAGGGTATGGGGCTAGTGGAGCACTTAGAAAGTATAGTCAAATCATGGATTGAATGTTAGATACGTTTACAATAAAAATACATTTTGACAATTTGCTTTTTATATTTATAATCTTATAGTGACAAAACAACAAATCTTATTAATAAAACAGCAACGTACCTAGCTTAGCTTAACTATTTAATTTAATATCTATCAATTCATCTTCGTTTTTTAAACTTTTAAGCAGTTTTATTTTGCTTCTCTTGTAATGCCTTCTGTATCTGTTAAAACTGAAGCTTTCTCTTGGACCAGCCTTTGGATATGGTCCTACTATTTCCAGAGAAAATTTATAAGTTAGATAGATCAGCTCGTTTTCTTTGTTGCTTGTATAAAGTTCGGGTTGCAGCCTCTTTTATATCTTGAGAAGACTTTAGTGTTTAACTGTTATAAGTCCGTATCCTCAAAAATATAAAAAAATTAAACATTTTATACTTAAAACCATGGGGTTAGTTGGGCAACTGTAGCTCAAGTAACCCCAACCTGAAAGTTTATAGAAAAAGTGAATTTATTAAAAAACCGGTTAGAATTGTATTCAAAATCTTTATACATATTTAAACTGCAATAAATTTACTTAAGATTAACACTTACCTGATTGAGAACGGTACACATTTAACTATCACAGATTAAGTTTTCCGGCTTGCAATTATTTTACTTTTTAATCACAAAATAAACAATGCGCACGGAAACTTTTCTCGATCGCCGTGTCACCGCTAGTGGTTGCACAATGAGTTCCCCTCGCACAACCCCTTCTCTATGCTATTTGATGCTTTCGCGTGCAGTCAGTAGTTTTTGAGATATTTTGATTGCCCAATTTACCTCTATGCTCAACTAGCCCCGCCCTACCCTACTAGAATGGAGTACTTTATCTTCATGTTAACGATAAAAAAAAACAGCATTTTTCTTAATGGTCGTAGAAAATAGCTATTTACGTTACTAGACCGGAAAATGGTATTTTACGGGTCGACGAAAACATTTACAGGGCGAGCCGTAGGCGAGTCCTGTAGTTTTGAGGAGACCCGTAAAATTATTTCCGGTCGAGTATCGTACATAATTTTTTTTTAATTGACCGGAAAAAAACTGTGTAAATTTTTAGTGTTATATTTAAACGACAATAAGGCAAGGCTGCTTCAATTATTTCATCTGGATTTTCCATGTCTGACTCCATTTTGGCAAAATGATGCTTTCTTTACTTTACAATATCATGAACTGTCAAATAGTAACAATTAAACTCTGACAATTTTTGTCATGGCTAACAGAATTTTTGATATCAGGGACCGGAAAGTAAATGAGAGACCGGAAAGTAAACTAGGGACCGGAAAGTAAATTAGTCCTGTAAAATAGCATTTTCCGCTTAAAAATTGAGTGGAAAATTCAATTTTCCGGTCAATTAAAAAAAAAAGTTTTTTTTATTGAAAGAAAAAAGGAACATGTAGAAACTTCTGAATATAAAAAATGAACAGGAGATAATTTCGAGCACAGTACTATTTCGTTAATCCATTCCAAAGTAAATTTCTAGAATAAACAGACAACAAGACTAAGCAAATAATGGCTACCACTTCAGCGCCAAACTCATTACCGACGTTTAAAATCTAATTAATATGTGGTCGATAATTGCTGATTATGACATAACACACTGTATGTGGGAAGCATCGTGTGTTTAAACATAATAATTGTTCACGGTAAGTTATTTTAAAACGTTTTTGTGTAATTGTTTAATTGTTTGCTTTAATGAAACCTTGAAATCTTGGGACTGAGAGACGCAGATCGTTAATTGTACCATTTTGGTTCATTTTGCGTAATTCATACGTGATTTAAAGCGGTATTAGAGAACTTAAGCATTATTTTATTCATTTAAAAAGGTCCTTAAGGTAGTTGTCGTTGTACAATACCAGGGTTGCTTTCCAGTGACGTGCGTCACGCTCCAAGGCTTAAAGCTCTTGAACTGCTCTAAAAAGTTAGTCACTGGAACGCATCCTTAGACAAGGAAAGAGAGATACTTTAAGAAATTTTAAAATTTCGTTGTTTTTAACCTTTCTTGGCTTTATGATAATAATCTCTTTTTAATATCTAATTTCATTTTAAATAAATAATTTTAAAAAATCCATCCTTAACCATAAAAAACACGTTTGAAGCACAAAAACCAAAAGAAGGGTTGGTGCATGAGGGGCAAGGGGAAAGAAAAACGGAGTAGCTCAAGTACATAACACTTTCCGTCACTGGAACGCCATATAGTAGAACGAAATGCTCCTGAGCTACTCGGGAGCGCTCTATTTGCGTCACTGGAAAGCCACTCAGCTTGTAGCTAAGTGGTCCATAATTTTTATACAAGACTGTACCCGTTGGGACGGTTACTTATTACGAATACTATTGCATATACATATTTATAGTTTTGTTCTGGCAACGTCGCTTATGGATCACTAATAGATTTATTGGAATCTGAATCATTGTACAGTGCACAGTATAGATTGATCCGCGATATAATATATTCGCTCTCAGGACTCTTTGTTTGACCTCCGGACAGTGCGGACGTGCGTAGAGGACTACAAAGTTCTTCCCGGAGTGGCGGCTAGAGGTGTCGTACGAACGTTTTTACCTTTGGGGATCAAGGAAAGATTCTACGGTAAATTGAAACGAGCATCTTTCTTCTGGATCTAAGCGCTGTGAGCGAAGATTCCTATAAGCTGATGGTATCCTGTTTGGTGGGTGGTGAACACGAGGTATTTCTCAAATGGCGGGAAATAGATGGGCGTGCCATGGGAACTGTCAGTAGTGAAAGTTGAAGGTTATACATAACACCAGTAGCAGATCTTGGTTTGGTAGCCGACAATTTATGCAATGCATCGATTGTTAAATTGTTTGTTTTCTTTTTGGAATTTTTGGGAGCTACGAGCTCGATTATCCAGATTTTCCGCCGACGAAGCCCTGGAAAGCATAGTCCGGAAGGGGAGAGTGGTGGATTGGACCTGAAGGGACCAAAACCAAGAAAAAAATAGAGAGAGAGAGAATATTCGCTTACAGTCAGAGCAAACAAAAAGAGCTTTAAGAAAATACCACATTTGATACGTCTATCTCTTCTCGTTTTGGAAATATGGTCATCAAATTTAGCCACACCTTTCAGTGCGCCTGGCAGGTACTTGAGCTCATCGAAAACACCTGTCAATTTTTTTGTTTTTATTATTATTTTAAACTTAACAAAAATATACAAGGTGATGATGTGCACGGCTGATGCCTGTCAGGTGATGATTTTCGTACTCTAGCTCTGGGACTAAGGTATTTTTCTTATAATTTATTGAATTTTAAAATGTTTATTTATTATTAAAATTAGGTGGTCAAAAATACCGTATTTTTTTTAACTAAACAAATTCATTAAAATAGTAAAAGACTGAGTTTTTGGAAATATCTAATAGTTAGTTTTTTTTCACAACTAAGAAACGGATACAGAACTACAAAAAGCTGATACCATCCAAGTTAAAAATCCATTTTTAAATTAATTTATCCAAGATTCTAAGTCAAAAGTCAGAAAATATACCGTTTTTCCTTTAAAATCGAATTGCCTGTACAAGATGACCCCAGAGATTAAAAGTTGTTAATTTTTAATAATAAAAAAACAACAAACAGTATCTACCTGGTAGGTTTATAGAAAAGGCCAAAATATATTCATGATATTTGTTCAATTACAAAAGTGATAGTTTTATTCTAGTGAAAAACAAGCTGTTTCCAAGCAAATCCTAAGCTATCCGCCAAATAGTCCAGATTTGAACCCGCTAAAGCAAATTCTGCGAACGCTGTCTATTACTTAATTTCGTCAATCGTGCCCAGATTTAAAATTAAACCACGACTCATTTAAATACAGTCAACGTAATTCAGCAGTCAAATTATACGAAATTAATTGCTAAAAAGTTTTGGTATGTTTTGACGGTCACGAGATATCTCGCTGATTATTGGTCAGATTGCGCACAGCACCGAGTTCACATGGGTTTTCTTTTTTTTAGATTTGCACATGGAATTTAAAATGTCCTTATTAAGGTAGTTGGGGATATGACTCATATTTTTTATTATGACAGAGAACGAAAACTTGTATGAAGCTTAAGTACTATAATATGTACATAAAGTCTGGTTAAATAAGTCATTTAAATTAAGCGACTTGGCAACGTTGCAATTTCAATTTAGCGCCCTCATTGGAATCAGTTTGAACTAGTTTAGTGCGTTATGACATTTCATATTCAAATTTGGCTTTCTGCTGTTGCAGTTAATATCGCTTTTTATAGTTCAAACTCAAACTTCAAACTTCAAACTTATTTATTCATGTCAATATACAATTGTATTTACACACGTCATATAATTAAGGGACAAATTCATTTTGCTGAACATGCCAGACTATGCAGTCATGGCGTATGACAGTAGTTCTTATGTGTTATAATATATTATGTTATAGTTCAAGCATATTCAGCCCGACAAACCTGCCCAGGGTAAAAATAAAATATAATATTCAATAACATTAACTTGCTAAAAATAAAAAAATAAAGAATTATATATATATATATATATATATATATATATATATATATATATATATATAAGAAAAAATACACAATATAAATATTAGTTGCTAAAACACATTAAAAAAAAAGTGAGAACAGGCCAAGCATACCTATTTAGCAAGTCAACCTGCCAAGGTAGAGATAAACTATAACAAATAATAAAAAATTCACAAATGTAGAGAAAATACACAATAAAATATTAACAGGTTAAATATATAAAACATTTACAACTAAGGACAGAGTCAAACATTTAATTTAAATTAAAATATGTTTACACAAATACGAAGTCTAAGTTAAATCTGGATATAATTTCCATTACATCTAAGGTCTCAGCTTAGTGCCTTAGGATAGTTTTTATTTGGTCCTTCAGTTCCCCCTATACCTTACCCAAGGAGATAAACGTTTTAATAAGAAGCGCTTCATTTTCCATATTTGTCCGAAAATATAGGTTATGTTTGTGACGTCACCTTTTTGCCATAATGTTTTTATCTGACAAAATTAACCAATACTTGCATAAAATAAAATAAAATCACTTAAACAAAAACATAAAAATATAGTATCTCACCCTTAACAACGATTGAAACGTAAATTCCCTTTAAAAAAATCCAAGGGTCAGTGACCCCTGTTGACAGGTTTTTAAAATCTCTGTATCTGCACTACTGCTAATAACTACTTAATTTAACTATAAACAGTAAAAACTAAACATATATAAAAGTCCAATGACTAAAAAGCAAAAAATTAGACCAAAACCGCGACAAAAGCTTCCAGTATGATTGTAAACAAAGAATTAGGGAAAGGATTACGTCACAAAATTAGGTGAACATAGACTTAAATGACATCGAGCGCTTCTTATTAAAAAGTTTATCTCCTTGTACCTTACCAACTTGTTCAATGCCCGCAATTTTTATCTCCCGGTTAACTTATCCGTCACAGGCGTGAAAAATTTGAATCCAAATCCTCATAAAGCATTTTACCGTCCTTAACAAGCCCTAAATGCGTCATATACGACTGAACAAGTCATATAACAGGTCACCTTGTTTATTATGTCATCATTAAAAGTTCCTTTTAAATCTGGATATCATTTCCATTACATCTAAGGTCTCAGCTTAGTGCCTTAGGATAGCTTCGTTTTCATTCGGTCCTTCAGTTCCCCATATACCTTACCCAAGGAGATAAACGTTTTAATAAGGAGCGCTTGATTTTTTTATATTTTTCCGAAAAATATAGGTTATGTTTGTGACGTCACCTTTTTGCCATAATATTTTTTTATCTGACAAAATAAACCAATACTTGCAAGAAATAAAATAAAATTACTTAAAAAAACATACAAAAATAGTATCTTGGCCTTAATAACGATTTTAACGTAAATTCCCCCTTCAAGGGGCAGTGACCCCTGTTGACAGGTTTTTAATTCTCTGTATCTGCACTACTGCTAATAACTACTTAATTTAACTATAAAGAGTAAAAACTAAACATATATAAAAGTCCAATGACTAAAAAGCAAAAAATAACACCAAAAACCGCGACAAAAGCTTTCAGTATGATTGTAAACAAAGAATTAGGGAAAGGATTACGTCACAAAATTAGGTGAAGATAGGATTAAATGACATCGAGGCGCTCCTTAATAAAAAGTGTATTTCCTTGTACCTTACCAACTTGTTCAATGCCCGCAATTTTTATCTCCCGGTTAACTTATCTGACACAGGCGTGAAAAAATTCGAATCCAAATCCTCATAAAGCATTTTACCGTTCTTAACAAGCCCTAAATGCGTCATATACGACTGGACAAGTCATATAACAGGTCATAATTTTTGTTATGGTATTTCTGATGGTCCCCCGTGCAGGATTCCCGACATTCCTGAGGTGCAGAAGTTGTAGCGGTTTGCGATCTTTATGGGTTTATAAATGCCTTTTTTATTAATTAACAGCTGGTTGTTTGGTGTTTAATGTTTTTAATTAGTGTTTTTATAGAGGCAGTTTAAGAAAAATGCCATACAAAGAGGAGTGCCAAAAAATAGAGCAAAAAAATCTATTTTTTTTAAATGGTACTGTATTATTCCCGACATTCCTGAGGTGCCAAAGTTGTGGCGGTGCGATCTTTATGGGTTTATAAATGCCTTTTTAACACGCTTTTATTAACTTGGGTTGTAACTATCTATCAATCTATCCATCTGGCTGCCTATGTAACGGAATCTTTGAGCCTAATTTTAACCAACTTCCAGCTATTCGATTTCTTTGAAACTTTGCACACGTATTAAGGACCCATGACAATGCAATAATCTGCAAACAGTATCCCGTTATCTTTTTTTGGATCGCCAGGAAAAAAAATTCCATTATATTATAAAAACAACACCTAGGATGCCATCTGTTGGCAACATTTCAAACTTTGCTATTAAATGAAGAAGAAATTTTTTAGTTTTTACACAATTTGGTTAGTTGCACCATTGGTGTTCAATTTTTATGAACAATAAAAATATAGGGTTAGTTGCACCATTGGTGTTCAATTTTTATGAACAATAACAGTTAATAAATGCCGTTAACACGCTTTTTTATTAACTTGGGTTGTAACTATTTGGCTATGTAACGGAATCTTTGAGCCTAATTTTAACCAACTTCCAGCTATTCGATTTCTTTGAAACTTTGCACACGTATTAAGGAAACATGACAATGCAATAATCTGCAAACAGTATCCCGTTATCTTTTTTTGGATCGCCAGGAAAAAAATTCCATTATATTATAAAAACAACACCTAGGTTGCCATCTGTTGGCAACATTTCAAACTTTGCTATTAAATGAAGAAGAAATTTTTTAGTGGGTTGCAATATATTGGCAACGGTCCAAACATTGCCTGGATTGCCATTTGTTGGCAAAATTTCAAACTTTGCTACTTAATGAAGAAGAAATTTTTAGTGAGTTGCAATCTGTTGGAAAAATTTTTAAAATTTGCCACTCTTGTTCATTAAAAAATTTTTCGCCATTTTGTCAAGAGTAGCAGAAACTAAAAAATGAAAAATAATTAATAGTTTAAAAAACTAAAAAACACGCTTTTATATGCAACCGAACTAAAAATTAGAAAATAATTTTTCATTAAAAAAATATTGTCATTTCATAGTAAAAAGCGTGGGGTGATAAATATATTAAATGTTATAATTATTATATTTGCAAATATCTATGATGGAAAAGTTATGAAAAAATAGTAAAATGCACCCCACGCTTTTTACTATGAAATGACAATATTTTTTTAATGAAAAATTATTTTCTAATTTTTAGTTCGGTTGCATATAAAAGCGTGTTTTTTTAGTTTTTTAAACTATTAATTATTTATTAATTAACAGCTGGTTATTTGGTATTTATAGTTTTTATTTAGGGTTTTTATAGCGGTAGTTTAAGAGAAATGCCATACAAAGAGGAGTGCCAAAAAAAACTGGGGCCAAAAAAACTATTTTTTTTAAACGGTACTGTATTATTTATAATAATAAAAAAACCTATTATAAAAGTTAGAGCCACTAATAATATTAATATTAAGGAGGTTTATCATCGCGACTAACAGTCTTTTGACAACAATCTTTTTTAACACGCTTTTATTAGCTTGGGTTGGTATGTATGTATGTAACGGAATCTTTAAGCTTAATTTTCACCAACTTCCAGCGATTTGATTTCTTTGAAACTTTGCACACGTATCAAGGACCCATGACAATGCAATAATCTGCAAACAGAATATCGTTATCCTGATTAGGATCGCCAGGATAAATAAATTCCCTTTATAGATTTTCTGTAGGAGAGTAACAGAGAAAGAGCTAGTGCGCGATCTGGCGCATGCGTGCAGTTTCGGACGTACCCTCAGGCTGACAGAAACTTGTTCGGAGTAGTTGCGTTCTGAAACCCCATGCAACAGTGAAGCTTTAAATGAAATGATTAGTTTACGAAATAGTTCGTAAAACATTTCAATATCACATGTCCGCAGAAAACTAATTGATACATCGAACTAAAAATGAAAAATAAATAATCGTTTAAAAAACTAAAAAAACACGCTTTTATATGCAACCGACCTAAAAATTAGAAAATAATTTTTAATTACAAAGAGTTTGTATTACAGTAATAAAAGGTCAAACAATGAATCATAATTATATACCTCAAAATAGAATTATAATAAAATTTAAGATAAAAGAGAATAATTCACTTCAGAATAAAAGCGTGGGGTGCTTAATATATTAAATGTTATAATTATTTCATTGGTAAATATCTATGAGGGAAAAGTTATGAAAAAATGGTAAAATGCACCCCACGCTTTTTACTCTGAAGTGAATTATTCTGTTATTATCTTAAATTTTAATATAATTCTATTGAGCTTGAAGTCGTGAAGCGACCATACGATGACTTTTTTTTGCTCTTCAGCTTTTATTTGGACCATTTTTTGTGGATGAAAAGGTTAAAATCAGCAGAAAAGGGGCGTCAAAACGTTAAGTAAGTGGAAAAGAGCGCGTTTTTAAAGGTGAGGAGTTTTTTTGCTCTTCAAATTTTTTTCGGTCAAAGAAATTAAAACTTTTTCTTTTTTATGTTCCCGCATTTATGGGGGCGCAAAATTAAGACTTCGCTTCAGTTCAAAAAAGGCTTCGTCCGGCACTGGGTACCGAATACCTACTTTAACCCAGTCATACAAATATTATTGTTGATCGCCTTAAAAACTACGGCCTCAGTCCGAATTAACATTAATAAGTTTTTCAAATATGGCCAACACGAACAACAATCGTAACCTTGTATTTCTAATCGAATGTTGCATTATGTAATCAGTCTAAAATCGAAATCCCATCAGGAGTTCTGATTTGTGCATTAAAATTTCAAAAGTGGACTTGTTTAAATATAGTCTCAATAATATGAGGTTATAACTGAATTTGATTCTATTAAAGCTTCGGTGTACCAGGGTGGTTTAAATATGTCCCTAAATTATATTCATCGCCATTTTGTTTTAATATTACTGCATAGGATACCTACATCGTACCCTTTAGAAAATACGTTAAGAAATGTTCGAAATGCAATTAAATGATTTTCTCAATTACTACACACAGAAAAAAAATGTCTTGTTTTAAGGAAATACAAGGTTTTAAAAATATGCATTCTTTTTGAATAGTTGTGCTTTTAAACCAAGATTTATTTCTTACTTTAAAATAATAGTGGCTCTTAAGCTGGGAGAAAAAATACTTTAATTTATGTCTTTAATGTAAAAGAAATTCTTTAAATTAAAATATCCTTAGTATTATTTTAAGAATATCAGAATCAAGAAATAAGAACCTAAAGATTTATGATTTAAGCTCTTTAATATCTTAAGTATAAGTTTTAAGATTTTACACAAAAGAAATATTAAATGTTTCTATCAAAACATTAATGAATTTTCTTTAAAATAATAGGTTCTTATTTTAAGAACCTATACCAAAATCTTTAATCTTTATGTCAAAGAACCTATTTCTTTAATATAAGTATTCACTGAATTATGCTTTTAGTACGGTATCAACGGTACGATTATATCCTACCGTCGAAAAACGAAAGTTTTTTTATAAGATACACTTGTTATTCGTATTATTCAACTTGGCCCGGGACAGCCAGTTTGATAAGTCCTATGAGGTTCGGCAAAACGCATCATCGATGGAGAAGAGAGGTCTCGGTGAATGACATGATAAGCAGGAATTCCTCTCTTAACTATCAAAAGAGAACTAGTTGTTTATTTAATATAATTATCTTAATTAAATTAAATTTTATTTCGGTCTGTGGTATTTACTATCTTGTCTTAAAGAAAGAATCTCTCAGTGGGAAAGCGCTCGATGTTTTAACGGAATACATCGTTCTTTAATGTAAACCCATTGGGGCCACTAAATAAAATAAGGTTATTTTTATTACAAAAGCGCGTAATGTGTCTTATATAAGTTGGCGGCATATGTTAAACCAAAAACAATTGTAGTTTCACTATAGAGTCCTAGAACAATGCTAAATTTTTGGTCATCAGTTTGGACGCTGGCTTGGCTAAATTTATGAAGCGGCAAATTATACGTACTGTTTACGTGTGTACTTGATGTATACCCGCTTCATAAATTCCACGAAGCGAGCGTCCAAGCTGATGACCAAAAATTTAGCATTGTTCTGGGTGTCTATAGTGAAACTACAATTGTCTTTGGTGAAACTTTTTGTTATTAATATTAAGAAAAAATTGTATTCTTTATAAAAAGTTCTGCATGGTCCAAAACCTAAAATGCAATGGACACTATTAATAAGGGATAAATTGCTAATCCATCAGTATGCTTATAAGCCACTAAAACTTATTTTTGAGGAGCTATTCCCTATCAAGTAAAAAAATGCTCAACTAGCCCCGCCCTACCCTACCTGTATTTTTGCTTATATCAAAAATTATTATAAAGAAAAGATGTTTAGAATTAAAAATTACTTTCAAATATGCAATTTTGTTCATTAAAAAAATAAAATTAATTTTTTTTCTGCGAAAATCGAGAAAATTTAGGTTTGTACATTACTGCATTGTACATTATTCTTGTTTTGATAACAATTAATTTAAAAAGTTTATGTAAAACTGTCCTATGGCATTTATAAACATAAAATATAGTGCACTAATGTACAAACCTAATTTTTAACCATTATGGCAAAAAAAATCAGAAAAATGGTTTTTTTTGGAATTATTTAAAATTACATATTTTAAACTAATTTTTAGTTATAAACATTTTCTTTTTTAAACAATTTGCGGTATTAGCAATAATACAGGTACTTTACTCTTGAGCAAAAATTACATTTTGGGCCAAACCTCGTACATGACTGACACAATTTGATATCTGACGAATGCATTTTAGGTTTGAACCATGCAAAACTTACTACTTACGTAGACACACTGTAGAGATACCCTATCCTCGTTAGAATTGAAAATATTTTCAAATCATCTAAAAATATCGATTTTACTCTACAAGAGTTACCTACGGCGACTGCTTTAAAGCTTAGGTTTTGGCAATAGGGAAAGAAAAAAATTGTAATAGAACAAATTTCAAATGCTTTTACCATTCAGCATTCTGATAAGCCAAAACAAATTAGTACAATTCGTTAATTATAAAAAATATTTAGAGTTTTTTTATATGATATGTACCGGGAATCCAGGTATTAATTTACACACCTAACAAAAGTATCAGTAAATTAGCTTAATTCTGTAGTTTTCAAAATAATTATCAAATTTTCTTAAGATACTGAGCACGACAAGAAGTATGATATGGTTAAATAGCACACCGCGTATATTATCTCGCCATTACAAAGATCGTCCAAAGAGTTTCACAAAAATACCAATTTTTTTATGTCTATCTTTTTAGGTTTAGATATATTAATTTTAAACGCTTACCCAGTCATGCCAATTTTTCCTATTATATGCTTTTCCACGCGTCCCCGACCTCAAACCTTTTAAAGTCGGGATTATATCATAACCCTCTCCAGTATATAGAAATTAACTCTTGTTATATCGTGCCTTTCTTACATGTTTAGTGTCCATAAACTTTCCAGTATCCAACTCAAATTAAAAATTAAAACTAATTTCATTTAACTGCAAATTTTTCCTGGGAATATTCCAGGCTTCGAAACCTCACAACATCCTTATACTAAAATCTAGACCAATTAAGAGCTTTACAGCTCAAGCTCCTCCCATTCCGTTCCCAATTAAAAGTTTCCAGAAAAACAGGAAATACGGCAAACCGAGGAAAACGATCCAGGATCATTATCTAGCGCAATATTCCTCCTACGGACTAATTAGGGACGCTGCCCGGTCCAATCCAGGGCGTCACGACGCCAGCTAATTGGAGGATGAAAGGGGCGGCGCCGACGTCGCCGGCGTCGATTAAAAGCTTGCGCGAATGAATGCAGAGCTGCTCCAGGACCTGGAGGACGTCTTCTTGAGCGCGGCTCGTGGAATCGATTTTAATTATACGTCGCATTATTTGCAGTAAAGAGGAAAGAAACTTTTTTATTATTTCTCCTATCTTATTAGATTTTGTTTTAAAAAAGAAGCGATTTAATGAAGAAATTAATAAAATTTGTTATTAAAGTAGAAAAGAACTTTAAACCGAAATAATGGTGCCTAATTTAAAATAACGCAATAAATAATAGATTAAAAAACACACTTTTATATGCAACCGAACTAAAAATTAGAAAATAATTTTTAATTACAGAGAGTTTGTATTACAGTAATAAAAGGTCAAACAATGAATCATAATTATATACCTCAAAATAGAATTATAATAAAATTTAAGATGATAACAGAATAATTCACTTCAGAGTAAAAGCGTGGGGTGCATTTTACTATTTTTCATAACTTTTCCCTCATAGATATTTACAAATGAAATTATAACATTTAATATATTAAGCACCCCACGCTTTTATTCTAAAGTGAATTATTCTGTTATTATCTTAAATTTTATTATAATTCTATTTTGAGGTATATAATTATGTTATTGTTTGACCTTTTATTACTGTAATACAAACTCTTTGTAATGAAAATTGTTTTCTAATTTTTAGTTCGGTTGCATACAAGCGTGTTTTTTAGTTTTTAAAACTATTATTTATTTTTTATTTTTTAGTTCGATATATCAATTAGTTTTCTACGGACATGTGATATTGAAATGTTTCACGAACTATTTCGTAATCTAATCATTTCATTTAAAGCTTCACTGTTGCATGGGGTTTCAGAACGCAACTACTCCGAACAAGTTTCTGTCAGCCTTATGCTGAGAGTAGGTCCGAAACTGCACGCATACGCAGATCGCGCACTAGCTCTTACTCTGTTACTCTCCTACAGAAAATCTATAAAAGGAATTTATTTATCCTGGCGATCCTAATCAGGATAACGGGATACTGTTTGCAGATTATTGCATTGTTATGGGTCCTTGATAGGTGTGCAAAGTTTCAAAGAAATCGAATCGCCGGAAGTTGGTGAAAATTAAGCTTAAAGATTCCGTTACATACATACATACATACAACCCAAGCTAATAAAAGCGTGTTAAAAAAGAGGAACTACGAGAGATG